>JAVYIG010012565.1:0-52802 GCA_035222895.1 Strongylocentrotus droebachiensis
CCCACACCCCTACAGCCCCCTACCCCCACACACAAACACACACAAACACCAAACACACAGCAAGTTTACATGCTTTCATTCATTCAGTGATATCCATTTGCAAATCGTAAAATGCACAATCATGTCAAAGCACAGTGGGAACAAAAGTTGCTACAGTAAAAAGTGTGATACAATATGTTTAATTGGGGGGGGGGGGGGGGCGGGGGGGAAATAACAAATCTCACGATTTTATTTTATTTCTTTTTTTTCTCCATCACCAGGGCCAAATATCCTCCTTAAGCATACAAATAAAGTTAGACACGCACACACGCATATACACACCCACTCATACGCGCACACAAGGTGACAAGGAATATAAGGTCCATTTTATCGTTATGATCACCATGATCACGTTTTTTAAAAATGACATTACTTCACATGCCATAAACCATGACAACCAAGCTTGACAAGGCAATGATAATAAGGTTTGTCGACAATTGCCTTTAAACAGCCCACTGCGCACCGACTTTGGTTTCTTACAATATTTCATTCAAGTTTAAATTAACATCGGTCACGGGTTGGATTCATTTTTCGATTCACGATGATAATTATAATATGTTCATACTTATTAAAATGCATATTGAAGAAAGTGTGTCATCTCATCCATTTTGATGCCAAAGCTTTATGATTTCAAACATGTCCAGGGCAGATTGAATTAAGTTGTGGGGAGGGAAGGTGATTGCGAATGATAGAAGGAAAGAGTTAGTACTATTCTATTCATCTTCAAAACAAGGATATGCTAAATTAGGAGAATTTTTTCAACAATTTAGTCTTTATTTTACGTGAATAGATAGTTCTATTTCTGCAAGAGTAAAAATATGAGAACTGTCATTAGTACTATTCTTGTATTACGTAAGTAATAAAGGGTTGTAGGAAAGTGTCCTGAAAATTGTACGGAAGCTCGAACCCAAAGGCCTGTAGTTGGAGAGTTTTGAACAATCGTTTAGATTCCTTGAAACCTTGGTACTTGCAGGGAGTTGGTCGAATCTATATACGGGATAAAAAGAACACAAGCTTAGGCCAAACAAACAAAATAGTTTGGCTGTCCTCGATTGCTTTTCTGGAGTAGGGGCGGGCGGGCTGATTTTTCTTTTTTTAAACTTCATTTTTTGTGTGTCTTTTTTTATTTTTTTTCATTTTTTGTGTGTCTTTTTTGATTTTTTTCCCCCCATTTTTTTCCATAAAAAAAATCATTCATTGGGATGTCAAGCATTTAAACAAACAAAGTCTGTAAAACACTTAATATGGTAAAAGACTAGTTTAATGTTCAATGAATATCAAGACCAACACAGAAAGTATTTTTGGCTTTGAAATACAGCACCTTTTAAATCTCCATTGTACTACTTATAGCTACTTGCGCCCTCTATATAGCAAACAATGCCTAATCGGTGACCATTGGTCCCCCATGATCCTCTTTATCTTATGTTAACTGAGAGCTGATTTGATGAGATAACCACCTGTCCAGTGACCTTGCAGGGTGGTCTAATCCCTCCTGTAAACTATTACAGATGGGCTTTAAAATGAGTTTAAGAATGCTCAGAACCTGATTTGAATGTACGGCATTTTGACATAGAAAAATAAAAATGGCAAGTTTAATAAATACAGAATTGCGTACTGAAAAGACCAAACTGGCAACGGGACGCATTTTGATCCTTGCAAATGCATAAAATGGTATGTTTGGCATTTAAGATTGCTCCCCCCCCCCAAAAAAAAAATAAAATAAAATAAAATAAAATAAAAATACGAGCGGCCCGAAAATGACGAGCGGGCGGTCGAGGACAACCCAAATGATTTTTTTTTTTTTGGCCTTATCCGGACCGAAAGTGGCAATTACCATAGACCCATTTATCCGCGGTCCTCCGTCCCGTTATCCGGGACACTGTGACTTGGTTTAAAGGGTTTATGCATCATTGTATTAGACTCCTTGTAACAGAGAGATGGATGTAATCCCCGCATGTAATCTAGCAACTCATGAAAACCAAAATCAAGTTGATTTGAAAAAATATAATATGCCTTTTAAAAATTCATCAAATCTTTACTTCCCTCAATAAAACAAAAAGTCGAAGGAGAGGCACAGGCCTACTTGGACACATACTGCAGATTAAGTATATGAAAAAAATCATGTAAATAAGGACAGAAGATTAAGTTTGTTTGATGTAGCTGGTATTACGACCATGGGTCAAGTTTCTGAAAATCGTGATCTTTTCTCCATGTTGGAAATCAGCATCCTTACCGTACCTAAGAAATCTCGACTGAAAACAAAATGAAAGTTCTCTGCTTAAAGTGAACCGGTCACATTGTTTAAGGTTGATGAAAAAACTGCGTGATTTTTGTATGAAATGTTACTTATTATATTCCTTCTACTGAACTAGCCTCTAACATGCACAAAATCCTGAAATTTTTTCAGACCACAAAGATATTTATGGTTTTCTTTGAAGGCATCACTGTGCAACACCTTTATTCAAAACAGTAAATTCTCCGAAGCATTTTTTCATGAGAATAGGCATAAAACAGGCATGTACACAAGACGAATCTCTATATATTATGGGCACTAAAACAAAAAGTAAAGTAATGAACAAACAATAATGATATATCTAGTTCAATTTTCTCTGTTTTTTTTATATCTCATTCTTAGCTTGTCTATTCTCTTTTGTATGTTTTGGCTCGTATATTAAACATTAACTTTACAATCCAACGCTGGTCATCTTATATCATTACTTGTTTTCGTTTTCCATTATTCCATACAACAGTAATATCACCTTAAATATCAATAGAGAAATCCCTCCCTGCTGGTTAGTTGTGAAATTACTGATTTACGTGAATTATCTTCACTTTCATCGATAGATATGAAACGAGACGAAAATTCAACCTGCACAACTGTCATTTTATAATGTGATGTGAAATATCTCCACGTACATGTTATTTCCATTTACGATTTTTTTTTCTTCTTCAAACTGCTACCAAAATATGAATACAGAGACAGTTTCCCATGCTTGAATCATTCGAAGAAATTTGATTACAAAAGAAATCGTTCCGTCAAGACCACTTAAAATATTCGATTTCTAGCATGCTTCATATAATTGGGAATATTACTCTCCCCCGGGGACTAATTCGCATGATTACACTACAGTAACTTTTGTTTGCTGAATCATTCGCGCATTGTTATTATTTTTTGTTAAGGCCTTGTTTCTCTCACTCTATTGAAAAGTCACATAGTATACTTTCTTGTAGATTCATTTTACATTGCGTAGACATTTTAATTGTCGAATGTTGGACAAACTTTTGAGCAGATTCAAACATAAACCATTGTAATCGTGAGAGAGGGGGGGGGGGGGGGTAGTGAACACCTTTTGGCCCTCGAAACATTTGAAATGTGCACCCCCCCCCCTTGAGCGCCAGGGGGGGGGGGGGGGCATCTCCAAAAAAGGTAAAATTAACGTGTTTTTACCCGTTTTTTTTCCCAGGGGGGGGGGGGGGCGGGGCCTGGGCCCCTGCCCCCCCCCCCTGGATCCGCCACTGGTCTACAGATATATATTTATATCTTATAGGGTTTTGGCATGCATACTTGATAATCAGGGATTACCATGGAATCCATACGGTCATTGTATTTAGTATGTTTTCTATCACTTGCACGTTTTCTACTTTTCACTGAATCATTGATTGATCATTTAAACAAAATAGGGCATTTTTTTGATAGAGAGAATCCTACCAGGCTGTAGATACATATACAAACAAAGCGTACGCCATCAATTTGTTTGAAATGGGAACGACATTTAGATTAGATGCAAAAAAGCACCATATCATGATATTTCGTTTTACCTCTGATAAACGATTAAGATAATTTCAATGCAAGATTGTCAATAAAAATTTTATTTTAAAACAAGCAACTACTGTACGAGGTGAACTATTTAATGACGAAAATTGTTCGTTTTGTAAAAGAGAGTTAGAAGATATTGTGCATTTTTTGTGAATGTAAATTGAGTAAAAGGATTTGGAATGAGAGAGTACAATGGATTTATGAACGTACACGTTTACAGAATAAGTTTACAAGAGAAAATATAGTTTTTGTCTTTTTAAGAAAAGAGAAATGATGCACTTGATTGCATAGTAACATTTATAGAGCAAAAAATTATCCCTGAAAGGCTGAGCAACATGGTTCCTGTATATGTATAATGAAAAAGAAAAGGTATTCAATATTATGAAATTAAAGATATATATATAATTTATCTGGTACGCATAGAAATTTTTTTAGTAAGTGGCAGTCACTTCAATTTGTATTACTATGAAACAAATGAGACCATTGCCTTGTAACCAAGTGAGTCAAACTTTTGTAATTTTATGATTGTTTCATTGTTATTTTGGCTTTATCCAATACTTTAAGCAGCCTGTGGAGGGCTAAATATTATCATTTTTGAAAATTACATTTGATTCTTAGACTTTCAACGGTACTATCCTTTGGACCCTATCGGGCAACTTTTCTTCACCTTTACTTTAGACTAATTAATTTACTAATTTTCAATATATATGTAAGTAGCTAAGTTTCAAAAATATGCACGGAGGGGCAGAAGGAGAGCCTTATAAAAATGGGTCGTCATTTTTTGTTTCGTGTATCGTTCGATAAGGAGTAACAATAGCATGACGCACGCAGTATACATTTCTGATAAAACTTGATTCTAGTGCTTTTTCAGGATCGTGCACGAACTGAACAGGGTGTAAATGACGTTAATAATTCCCAAGCCCCCAGACTACCGTGACGAAAGACCAATCAAATCGCAATGAAATGCAGGCATGACATAAACACAGAATATCAGCCTTAATCTTCCATAATCCTGGTTTTTACACAGAATACGGTCAATTTCTCCTATTACATTAAAAACATGTACAAGAAAACCTCTAAATCATGTTTTACATAATGAATTTCTTCTCCTAAAAACCAGTCCCAAATTCAAATTGACTCTAATTCCCATTTCTTCATAACCCCATGATAATAGCCAAGCTTATATTCTACACTCAAGGCCTCAAACAAGGTTCTGTATGTTTGATAATAAAATGCTTAAAACACAAAACCAGCAAGTCACGAGATTCATCTTTCTAAACTACCCTAATTTGCATAAGTCAGTTACGTTTGTATGTACAAATCATATTTACCTCATATATGCAAATTTGACTTGGCTTCGAATTTTTCACTTGCTGTGAATGTACACAGTACAATACTACGTTACATGTTATTGATGCATAACTCGCCTCACAAACATACGCTACAATTCATAACGGACCATACTTTTCGGGCCCAACATAATTATCCAAATACAAGAAACTATCATTAAATGCCATTGCCATACATGTGAAAGTAAAACACAAGATTTCACTAATAATTAGTGGTGAATTAGCGGTGAATCTCAGAATCATGTCTGTCCATAGATATTCCATTATTTTGTTTGCTGACTGATCGAGTCATCATTATGCACATTTTGTTTTAAAAATCCAGAGACATTGAAGCACTTGTTTTGTGAATGTGAGAAGGTTAAACATCTTTGGAACAACATTACTGATGCTATTGATAAATGCATAGGACACTTTACTGTTTATTCCGGCAGATTCTAATTATGTATTTGGAGTTGATACAGGCAGTTGCCACGATACATGTGTCAATTATATATTTGTATGCTTTAAATTCTATGTCATTCGATCAAGTTTCACAAATCTGAGTTAAACTTTGATTTTTTTTTTGTGTGGCTTTATTGAAAGTTTAAAAAAATATTAAGTATAACATTGCACTAAAGAATGAAAAGTTATGCTTACATTAAAAAATTTGGTCTCTTTTGATTTGAAATCATAACTGAATTCCTTTAAATAATAACCTCTGTTTTCCCTTTATGTAAATATTATCAAGAGACCCTATGTATTATGATATATGTTATTTGACTTTATCCATTGTTATATGTTTATATTTGTTTGTTATTTTTGTGTTTTATGTTTCTGTTTTTGGTTATCAATAAAAACATAAGTACAAACAAAACAAAAAAAGCTTACAGCTCCCTCTATAGCGGCAAACTAAACAATATCCCTAAGTAGGTTTTCGCTTCTGACGCCATTTGACATCGTACAAAAACAAATTACATAATCAATCATGACAATTGAGCACTATCGATGGCTTCGTAGTGACTTCATCTTCATATAATGATCTAGTTATAATGCGTGTCATCGTAGGTAAAACTATACGCTAATGATTCTTCCTATATGCCTATTGGCCTATCAGATCGACAGCATGAATCACTTTAATTCTACCTCAAGAAAAATTACTTATTTGGGTATATAGCGTGCCAGCAAAACACGAGGAATTAGCCTATGGTTTCAGATTAACGCCATATAACCCAGTTTACAGCTGGATATTTCGATGTATGAAACCTAATATTCATATCACTTTAAACATTGACACTCATTTACTACTGATAACTATTGAAAAACAATTTTTTCAACCTATTTCAAATATTCATATTGGAATGATCCACCCAAAATCTAATCATTAAATCTAAATTACTATAAGTATAACATTGCACTAAAGAATGAAAAGTTATGCTTACATTACAAAATTTGGTCTCTTTTGATTTGAAATCATAACTGAATTCCTTTAAATAATAACCTCTGTTTTCCCTTTATGTAAATATTATCAAGAGACCCTATGTATTATGATATATGTTATTTGACTTTATCCATATGTTTATATTTGTTTGTTATTTTTGTGTTTTATGTTTCTGTTTTTGGTTATCAATAAAAACATAAGTACAAACAAAACAAAAAAAGCTTACAGCTCCCTCTATAGCGGCAAACTAAACAATATCCCTAAGTAGGTTTTCACTTCTGACGCCATTTGACATCGTACAAAAACAAATTACATAATCAATCATGACAATTGAGCACTATCGATGGCTTCGTAGTGACTTCATCTTCATATAATGATCTAGTTATAATGCGTGTCATCGTAGGTAAAACTATACGCTAATGATTCTTCCTATAGGCCTATAGGCCTATAGGCCTATCAGATCGACAGCATGAATCACTTTAATTCTACCCCAAGAAAAATGACTTATTTGGGTATATAGCGTGCCAGCAAAACACGAGGAATTAGCCTATGGTTTCAGATTAACGCCATATAACCCAGTTTCCAGCTGGATATTTCGATGTATGAAACCTAATATTCATATCACTTTAAACATTGACACTAATTTACTACTGATTACTATTGAAAAACAATTTTTTCAACCTATTTCAAATATTCATATTGGAATGATCCACCCATAATCTAATCATTAAATCTAAATTACTGCATGCAAAAGGGTAACCGGGTTATTGGATATACTATTAAAGTATAATGGTGACTGTTACTATTATACCATGCACTAAGATGCTCCGGCATGGTGACTGGCATAATGTAGCACTATTCTCCAAGAAGCGAGGGAAGCATCCCCGAAGAAAGTTGTAACAATGTTAGTAACTGTAAAGAATCGATAATAGCAAAGGAGAAAAGCAAAATAAACTTATGCTTTAAGTTCCTAATCAAAACAAATTGAAAAAAACGAAAAGCGTTTAATAGTGAATCAGTTATTTTCGATGTTTTAACTACACACACACACACACACAAACGCTAGCGGAGCGGAACACGGGTCCACAGTGACTGGACTGATTCTTTTTTGTTGTTGTCGTTGTTTTATGTTGGTTTTCATACTTTCTTTCTATATTAACAAAATTGGAAATAATTTCATGTTTCCTATTAAACAACAAATCACAAATAATTTTTCACAGCTTATACATTGCCATACTTGCATGAATCATATTACAATATTCGAAAAATAGTGATATTCAAATCAAGTCTGAATTATTTTTCATTTAAGTAACATTTGCAAATCCTGTTTAGTTGATTCTAGAGAGAGGATTTGATAATTGAGAAAAAAGAAAAAAAGAAAGAACAAAAGGTCTGCGATATAGGAAGATAATGCGATATCGATACTTTCAACCTTTTATGTGAAGATACAGGGTTCAAAATGCAATTTCTCTTTCAGAAAAAATTGTGTGGTTTTCGTGAGGTAACTTCTAAATTATTGAATACAGCGTTAATACAGTGTAAAATATATATTTTCTCTGCGTCTAATTATTTAATGCAGCTTTATACTTTGACTGAAAAAGAAATTAAAAAGATGTTTCTCAGATTAAGAAAATATACTTTGGAGAACAAACTACGTAAATTTTAGTATAAAATGTTGCATATGAATAATATCAAATATCAATGTGAGAAAATTGAAAAACTTTCGGGAAAGTTTTTAAGTTGCCAATACTATAGAAATTCAATTGGAAAAATATTCATATTGGCATTAAAATAACCCAGGTATGAATGGAACTATTGGTAAATCATTTAATTTCATTAGTAAAATATATGATATTAAAATTATTGATGGACAAAAATATGCCAACTTTGATTAGAGAAATACAAGAACAAATGTCGCAAAGTAAAGATGAGGACAGAAAATTAGAAGAAGAACATGGCACTTAGTATTTAATTTTCGAATATGGGATGATTTTACAGAGAACAGTGACACCTAAATTAAACTACATTGCATCATTAATATGATTATTATTATTATAATAATGAATATTACTATTATTATCATCATTATTATTATTATTACTGTTTTCTTCCCTCATATACCTTGAAACTGTGTTGGGAAGAGGGTGGGGGGGGGGGGGGAGGGGTGGGTGGCGGCTGTGAGTGTAATGGAATGGAGAGTATGAGAGTGTTGTGTGTTTATTTGACTACAAATTATTGTGTATGCATGTGGGGTGGAAAAGAGGGGATGTCATTTTTTTGTGCGCGCGTGCGTTGTGTGCGCGTGTGTGTGTGCTTTGCGTCGTGTTCATTTTTTGGTAATTTTCTATCTTCGGGGATAGTGCTATATTCTACTTAAAGAGTATTACTTGTTTTTTTACAAAGTATTGTTCAATTCAAAAGAATACGAATATTATTCTTCTTTAATATTGATTTGGTTGAAAAAGATAATGTACGAATTTATTTTTGACTTGTAAATGATTTAATTCAATTGACGGAATTTTTATTTTGTACGTTTTGATTTGACTATTTTTGGGGAGAAAAAAAAAATCACGGTATATTCAGGATATATAATGAATTACGTCACAACTTGTACATTTTGTTCTTATGGTAGAACTATTATACATCACTTGAGCAATCCCTGTCCAATCGCTGCAAGAAAATATTTCGATATGGAATACTATAGATGAAATGGATGTTATTGAGATGTTATTTATAAACTCTTGTTAATATCGATGGTTATTCTCGTTATCCCTGGTTATTCACGCATTCGCATTTTAACTGTGCCATTTTTAGAAATCCGTTCATTAAACCAAAGTATGGACCAAGGTATATCGGGAGATTAAAATAGAAATGTGCGAGTAGAGTGTTTCATGGATAATTGATCATCGAAGCAGCGAAAGTTGCGGAGCATCGCATTTGATGAAATGAAAGAAAAATAAATGGAATGTTATTTTCCTTACATTTTTACTGTATAACGATACATCAGCGGTGATCGAATCCCACACACACTTATCGTAACTTCGATTGTAATTAAAAAATTGTGCTCATTATTTCTCATAACCTGAATTCAGAAGGTTTTAGTGCAGCATTACGGCGAAATGTTTTCCGAATCCATACATTTCCAAAGAAGTTTAAGATTTAAAGTGGCGGCACCCCCATTAAATTTCACCCCATATGCGTCAAATATCATTAGGAAAATTAGCTCTTCCTCATTTAAAAATGGTGTCGTTTCTTTTCTCCTTTCATCAGGATAAGCCTTCATTTGATCATGTATTGTAAGAGGTAAGAGTTAAAATGGAATACAAGGGAAGAGGCTGTTGTCGTCTGACTTCGTTTCATCAAATTTAATATGGCTAGACTATGATAATTAAGAGTGTTCATAAGCATATGGAACAAATGTTTAAAAAATACTTTGTGACAACAAAGGGTGGCAAAATTTATCATCGCGGCAAACACTAAGTTTAGTAGGATTTAAACTCTATAAGATCCATAACGATGTATGATGTCTAATCTATTACTCATCGTTAAGTTGTGAAAGTGATTTTAAGTAATGGCTAAAAAATATCTTGAAACATTTAATCTGCTTGTTAATGAATATATAATTTATGATTACTCATAATTATATTTGTAATGTTTTTATGGTTACTCTAGGCATACAGTATCACTGACCCACCATCGTGGCACTTACAAGGTATAAAAAGTGAGCTTTCAAACGTAGAGTAGAGAGTAGGTAGGTTATTTATAATATCTCGCTATCTTTAACAAGGTTTATTTACAAAATTGCTACTTTAAATATTTTGGTAGATCTGTACCAAGCGTTTAATGAAAAAGTCGAACAATCCGTTCGGACCGTCGAGTCTCGCTCACACTCCTCCCCCTTCCTACCCCCCCCCCGCATTTATCACCTCGTTCACCAGACCTTTTCAGGACTCCACACACGAAAGAGTACTTCTCCCTCCTGATTTTTTTGTACTTATTTACCAGCAACCTCATTGGTTCCTAGGAAGAAACCTAAAAATACATCACCCTCACTCTTTTTAAAAATGTTGATATGTTACTTCCTTTCCTCTTTCAAACCCAAACAGTCCTTTCAGGACTACCCACATTACATAACATCAAACCAAATCAATGTTATACACACCACCATGCAAACCTCAACCTTCATGAATCGTATAATCTACTTGGTATCTATTAATAACTAATCTTGAATTAGATGCGGAAGTCTTTTACCTGGTTTATATACCTTTACCCTGAGAATATAGATACAGATTTGCCCAAATTACTTCCGAAAAGAGATATGTTAATTGGAATCCTTTGACCTTTATTAAAAGGACGAAGTGCGTAATCAAGAGAGCTGTCCAATTACCAACGTCACTACATTACAACGTTGGAATCAGTTAAACTGTCTCTCGACCAATCAGAAGCGAGTATGAAGAGACAAAGCACAAACTGTTGCTCGGAGTGGAGTATAAAGACGTGAAGCTTTGGGAAGATCCGTGTCTCAGCAAAGCACACATCAACAACCAACAACACGGGTCGCAGTCAAAAAAGAAGCGAACTGTAAGAAAGTAACACGACATTTGCAAAAAACAAAAGACGGGGGGTTACAGTTCAAATCTACCGGGATAGGGAGCTAGCAAGCCTCAAGTAGACATTTTGGCTTCTAAGTTCATTGATTTCTCTGTTTTCGAGGGCCCTTCAGAAACGAAATACGTCAAAACGCACACCACGGGGGAGACCAATAAGAAGAGCATAACGTGCCGCGGAAACTCAGCGTGCAGAAACGAGCTGGAAGCAAAGAGAGACCGTTCAATATCAGTAAATGCTAATGCGGACAGCACTCAACAGTTGGTTTGGTTCTTTGAAATTGAATACGGGGGTCCCAGCCAGAAGTTTCCTATTCCTCGCTCTCTGCATCATTACCACTTATATTATTTTATGCGGATTGTAGATTCGACGAGAACACGGGATCAACCTGATGCACGCATACATTTTAGAAAGAAACATTATAAACAAACATCAGTCCGCCGAGAATAAAACAAATCGATTTTAGTTTCCAAACCTTCTCTTCATTTGCAAATCAAACTTGTAGTCGCCATCGACTACTGATCGCCCGCCTGCTGGTCATCCTTCGTCCATCAAGTCGACTTCCATCCCGACAATGTCCCCATCACTTAGTGGTCACAGACAGCATCGATCTGGAGCAGGTTGCTCATGGAGGATCCATCCATTACACCTGTCTTATACCACCACCATGTTCCTGGTCCTTCTTCTCACCTGTTTGCTCCTTCAATGTGGGCCCGGCAGTGCCTCAACTCAGGAGATCAGATCCCCTGGTGGTAAACCACATAAGTTCATGAGATGGGGCAAGAGATTTTTCGACAGCCAAGGTATGTTATTTCATTTTTAGTTTAACCCATCAGGGCATCGTTTTACGAAACCGTCATAAGCACAGGTTTCAATGGGGTGTCCTCGGACTTGTACTTGTATGACGGTTTTGTGAAACTCTGCTCGTTTCTTATGTTTCTTCTCCATACTCTAATGAAAAACTACAATCACAAACACTTCAAGAAATCAACCTGCGGGGCAGTTAACAAAATCTCGGACATAGCCTCTCCTATAGGCTTAAATATGCGAACTTTACAATTACATAATTAGAACTTAGTTTTTCCAAGTAATACATTAAGTTACCTACAAGAAGATTTCTCGAAAATGTCTGTTGTAGTGTAAATGTCAACATAAATTATAGCTTTTAAAAAAAAACATACCTAATGCTCCCGGCAAATGGTTTGTGTTAATTTGCGTTCTCTGTCCCTTGTTCTTTGCTTACACTAATCTTATTACTCATTCTGTTTCTGTCTCACCTTGCACTTAACTATGCCCCAACCCCTCCCCTTCCAGTCAGATCTAACAACAACGTATCTTTTGAATCATTATCTTCCAAGAAATACCATACAGTTCCTTTTTAATGCATGAAGTTAATTCACACCAACGTAGGCACTGAATCACTGTATTTCAAGAAAAACCATACAATTCCGTTTTAAGGCATTGAAGTCAATTCATTTGATTAAAGCGACGTCATAGTGTATAGCATTCTTTAAATAAAATATTAAATAACTTCATATCTTCTATAGATATTTATAGAAGCAAGAAGTGAGCTAACGTGTCATTTCAAAAAATTAATTTCAAATGATTATTCAAGAAATAATACTAAGAGCGACGTCTGAAAGCATACTGACGAGGTGTATCCATTTTCACTGAGTATACCAATGTCAGGCCTGACCAATGTACATCCTTCTATGCAAACGCCCACTCTAGATACCACTTAAGACAAAGAAAATTATATTAGCAGATAGGTGTGCAACAGCTGCTCCGATTTTTTTCCCTAGTCACTGCCATGATTGTGGAGAGGAAACAATTGCAATAAATCAGTGGCATCGCCACCGGGAAAAACGATGGGGACGCCTCCCACCTCCCCCAACCCCCATCAAATGGCGTAAACAGAAGAAGAAGTAGAAGAAGAAGAAGAAGAAGAAGAAGAAGAAGAAGAAGAAGAAGAAGAAGAGAGAGAGATAGGGGGGCAAGTGATACGGAATAGGAAAAGTAAAGGCATTGTGAAAGGAAATAGAGGCGATACTCACCCACCCACACCCACACCCACTGCCTCATTCTTGTTCTCTTGCATTTCATCCATCTAATATTTCCGGTGCTCTCTAATGAAATTAGTGCCCCTCAATGGCTGCACCAACGCTATGCCATTGTAAGAAATAAGGCCGGTTGTATAAGCATTGTGATATAGTAAGAGTGTTTTCAATACTTTTTCAGTTTGGGTACATTGTATCGGCTGGGAATTCTTTAAATGAGCATATAAGCATAAAGCAAAAAATATCTTATCAGACGAAAGAACCCTCATCAATCATATCAATCAATCACCCTAAATTATAAGTTCGTCTATTCCTCCAGTGTTGAAGAGAAAATACAGGATTGTATTTCACATCTAATCAGATACTTTAATCCCTACTGGGAAGATTTAGATTAATCTCTAATGTCACAGGTGTACCGGAAAAAGAAGTTTCGACTCCGATGACCGCATCACCTAAAACGGTATAAAGTATACCTGGAAAAAGGCCTTTGTCCTATATTGCCAGATGGATTAGCAAATTGTCCGTACATTTCTTCCTGTAACAAGATTTAGGCCTATTTTTCGCTGCTGAAAATGAAGAGTATTTCTCTTAAAGTTATGCTGCGCACCGTCTCAAAATGGTATGCTTTGGGGGATTCTATACAACCTACAAGGAGAATGTTGAATATCAACAATGATATCAAACAACGAAGAACTTTGAAATTTACCAGCTAGAATAAAAGAAAAATGTTGGAAATTGAGCAATGGGAGCTGATTAAAGTATTCTTCAAGTCTAAGTGTTGAATGAAAAGTCTCAAATGAATAGAAACTGGCATGCAAAATAAAATTTGAGAGTATGCTCGTTTGAATCACTCACATTAGTGAGGTGTACTGGGAAAGGTAAAACGTTAAATAAGCGACTCAATTGCAATTTGTAAAGGATATCGATATGTTTCTACTTGAAAATAAGACAGCCGTGGCCGTTAAAAGCAAACAATTATAATAATTCAATCATTATCATTCAAAAGAAATGCTGGAGGTAGGATCAGCTGTGATCCACCACCGACCCGGCCGGTGGAAAATTACGTATGAAGGCGGCGAAAAAACAATTACCAGAAACATCTCGATTTCTTAACCAAGCGAACATTTAGAAGTTTGGCATCTTCCTAGGTGATTTCGGGTTTATATTGTGAAAGACCTTGCGCAGTGATAAATTGGTTCGCACATACGATAACACACCAGTTATAATCTTTCTCAATTGGTTCGATGTAGCATGATAACAAACGATTCGTAATTGTTTTTGAAGATCCATTTAATTATTAGCGTCAAATGCCAGCCCGAAACCTTTGGCAATCGACCGATGGAGTTAAATCAACAAGTCTATTTTCATTGTTGGTCATGCCTTTCTCAGAACCGCATAAGCTCTTCTTCTTGTGATGTCTATTCGGGAAACCACCTTTGAAATTTCTCCCGCTTTCGACTGTGATGATTTAGATCTATTTTTGTTTAGTCGGAATCGAATCTCTGTCGTCAATCACACGTTACATCCCGTTTGCTGGTTGGGGTTCATAATCACCCTGGAAGCGAAATGTTTATTCAATTATGTACATCCTAATAAGAGCAGTCACATTAATCATCATGTTTCAGAAACCCATGTCAGGATAGAAGAGTTCTACCTCAGAAAGGGTTAATCATTGTCCTCGATTCGGGGCTGTTTTAACATTTCTCAGATCGGAATGCATTGATGTAGGAACATGACCCGGTAAATTCCACCATCGCAATATTAGAAACACACGTTTTCACAGACGCGGCGCTGTGTATAACTTGATAACTTTGTTAAGTAGATGTCCACTTCATGTTAAGAGCAGCAATTAGTTATAGAGTTACCACTTTTGTTTTGCATTCAGGTACTCTTTGCAACCCACCTAACCATTACCCGATAAAAGGGGAGAATAAAGACCATAAGAGGAGAGAGATTAGGCAGGTTACAAAACGAGAGAAGACAATAAGGTCGATAAGAAGTGCAGTGAACAGATGACACATTAAATCACATGTTATGTATTCACTCATTTACTTTATGCTTCACACAATGTGATAGAAATACTTTATGAACCATGTTGTAATCAAATTTACCGGAAAGGAGGGGGTTGGGAGTAAAGACAAAAATCATAATGATACTGGGCCACTGGCGAAATCAAAACGCAATTCCCGCTGACTTATTCACTAGCCTTATTATTTATATAATATTTCCCAGTTTTCCAATTCCCTATTTTAGTGATACTTCTGAGACAACTTTAAATTTTGTTCTTGATAATTATAGACTGTTCAGTGGCTCGCCATACATACCGATAAGCATTGCATGTAAATAAGGATTCCGTTCATAGAAATAATTCATATTTCAGGTACATTCAATATCTCATCTTGCAAGAAAGCATCAATACATTTGAATGATACAAATCAACTATCAGCAATGATCAGGAAAGAGAAAGAATTGAAACAGTGGACTTGTTATTACAAAAATATATTTTTAATTTTATCGGGTGGAAGGGAATATGACAATCTTCAATTCTTAGAAATAAGGAAACCCTAATGTTAAAGTTTGGTTGATCACGGGATGGAAGTGAAGGTAAAGGACTTATGGGTGGAGATCTTTAAAGTTAGTGAAAGGATTAAAGATAAGGGGAAGGAAGGGCGGAAAGGAAACCGTAAGGAGAAAGGGAATATCAGAAAATTTGTAAACAGGATATAAATCTTAACCAATAATGAATGGCTAATAATAGATAGAACAATGGCTGTATAGTCTCTGTTCTCATACATACTTACACCATTGAAAACAATAACACAACATAGAAACAATAATCGAATTTGCATCTCGATGCACTGTACAACATTCTTGTGAACCAATCATCATCAATATCATGCTCGAGAATTTTTTTTGATAGTGCCACCCCAGACGTAGCACTTAAGAGAATAAAGGGAATAAATAGCAAGCCGTCATAATATCCCCGTCACCATGAGTTTGTCGATATAATTTTTGCGAGTATCTCGGTTCATTCAAAGACCTATTTAGATCAATATCTTACGTCGCCTAGGGGCTTGTGCATTGTTGGTCTACCAATGAGTGGAGAAATTAATTCGCCCATTTCACGTTTCCACCGTTCCTTTGCTAAACTGCAGAGAAAAGGATCAAAAAGCCGACAATTTTACGGTTATGGATTAGAGTTATTACTTTAAAAAATGCAGCCATGTGTTATAAGTGCAAATTAAACGCTTGCCAAAGCAAAAAGTGCAAGAAATGTGAACATGTTTATCAGTTCACACCTTACATCATTATCAATATCTTTAAATGAAAATGGATTGGAAAAAACACATTAGAAAAACATGGCTAACTATTTTATTATATAAATACTAATTGGCGATTAAATAATGTGGGTCAAGATCATGAATTTGAAGGAAAATATTTTTATTTTCTTTGATCCATATGAAATGCTCAATATTATTATTAGATGTAGCAATGCAGATGTTGCGAATCCAACGTAACACGAGATGTTTAACAACTCCTTACCCAAGATGCTTCATGCTCGTTGCACACGAGTCGTCGATTGCGTCATTAAGTGTTGTCATAGGACAAGCCATACTGTTTGTCCTACCTAGCAACAATTAATGTATGCGATTCGAAATACGATTATTTGTAACCGGTGAATGAAATAATTTGCAACGAAGCACTAAACAAAGATTTGTGAATTAAATTCGATTACATAACAAAAATGAACTATTAATTTTGATGGCGTTATTTTCTATAGCTACATGGCGCGCCGAAGACTGCTCAAGTATATGCCAGTCACTAACCCAGTCTTTAAAAAACGCATCGCATTCAACGGGCATTGTGAATGTCTTTGTCAAGCATTATATGGCTATAAGGGCTAATGACGTCATCATTATTATGAATCAGCAAAAGATAATGTGTGGCTTCAGTTAAGATGACTCTTTTTTGTTGTGTTGATTCTCATATTGAATCCATGCTGACGTAATGACTTGAAAGGTCTTCATGGAAAAATTCTTTCTTTTACATACACCTATCTCCTCATTTCAAAGACCTGTCTATATTAAAGCGACAAAGTTCTTTTATACTTTATGTACCCTCAAAAACCATGTACGCGTATGCGCACAGTGACAGCTTACCAGGGGTGGAGGTGCCTAACTTTTCATGCCTGAATAAAACCTTTCACTTTCTAAATTTTTCCACTCGATCGAAGCAAGCGAATATAAATGGTCACCACTTAACTATTCAAATGTATAGTTTCATCCACCTTGGAGAAGTCATATACACAATCGAGTGTATTCCAGAATTTCATCACTGATACCCCAGTTCATTGATATCCCAAATCAACCTTGGGCAGACAACACTCGCCATATACATGAAGAACAAACGCGTGACATTTTCAACTTAATCAATCTAAAATAATCCACTACCCCTCTCTCACGTCACAATTCAGCTCGATTAAGATGATTTGATTTCTAGGTTTATTAGTAATTGAATGCTGACAGTTAGGTTTTATTTATATACAATACAAGCTCTGTCGGAAATGGACGGATGTTTAAGGTTTGCGGAATGACGATCCTTAGTGAAACTGTATACATCTATTGATTATTTTACCGTATTTTTCCCGCAAGATATTTCTTTTAAAACTTAATTCCCATAATTCCACATCATATTGACACCGAATCCGTGAATATTATTGACTTCGAGTAAGAGTTCATGCAAATAGACGACTATACCCTCACAGACGTTGGAATATACACGATGATTTTAATGTGTTAATTTGCAAGTGACTCATTTATAATCCGCTTTCATACTATATAGTTAAAGTCCCCCAATAATATTGCAGCTTTCCGCTGTCTGTAGAAGTGAGGGAGTATTATAATGTGATCCTTTCAAAAGTGGGCGACACAATGGTCAAACTACTTTCTTATATTGCCCGATCTTCTGATACCCAATACAGTATAATGCACTTCGACGACATTTCCTAACCATTCTTTTATCTACTAAGAGGGCTTAAAAGGTTTTGGAGAACAAGATAGAGACTGATAATCTCTCTTTACAGGTTAGCTATTAAAATAAGCTGAATAATGCATGTCAAAAACTGTCTGTTTTGTTTTGTTTTTGCGTCGCGTACTGTTGATTGAATTCAGCGGAGTTTCAACAGATTGTATTCTCCAATTGTCAACTCTAGTAAAGCTTACATTGACTATAAAGAAGTAGCAAGCTAACCTTAACATATTGAATGACAGTTTGATCAAACTCTTCTTGACCCGTCGTAGGTAAACGTTTCTCTGCGGATCATGACTATTCTTACGTTTCGTGACATACCGCCATTATGTGCACAATGAGCATGGACTCGCATTATTGTGTGAATGTTATTTCTTGTAATGTGATTCCGTTTTCCAGAATGATATATATCTTTTTTCTACATTGACGGAAAAGCATAGAGTTCTCTCATTATTTTGATATCACTTCTTAGATTGATATAAAGGAAGTAATAATGAGATATTCGTGAATTTATTCACTGTTTTCAGGTGATAATGATTGAGTTGATGATATGAATGCGTGATAAAACGTTCGTGTAGTTTGTATGCTGACTGATTATATAGATCGCACAATCAAAGTATCTTTTTTTTTTATAGTAATAATGATATTAAAAAAGGATTTATCAATATAGCTGATGACAGCCATAAATCAACGTCCTTTAAAAAATAATTCTCTGTATTTCTCGAGCAGTTAATAGAAGATTAACTGTAATTTTTTTAAAATTAAGTTTGACTAGTTGGACTTTAAATGCTATTCTCCACTACACTGGACCGCATGTTAATCTTGATCGCAACATGATTTTTTTGTTATATCATTAGTGGTGAGATTATATTACAGTTTCAGTCAACCTGTTGATTTGAGTTTAATATCACAATAAATATTTCAATTGCCTTCTGCAGCTGGCTTCTAGCTAATACAATGCACAAATGATCTCATATAGGTGTGACGTAAGAACTCGTGAATTAGTGACTGAAACATTGATTTAGCGGCGAGTCAACTTAGCGTAAAATTGCTTGTTTGAGAAATTGAGTTTATAATCAATATGACCACGGAAGCAATATTAATATAGGATAATTAAGCCATTTTGGATGTAGAGTTTGACGGAAAACTCTCTGGGGTTGTGTTTTATAGGATTAATGATGGATTAGGTATGGTTTGCCTCCATCGAAAATGCTTCGCCTTTCCCCAAGGCCTATGGTTGGTTGTTAATGGCTACAAATCATATTAAACCAAAGCAATATCTGAACCCATCGTCGACCTTCAAAATGGTTAATGGAATTATTTTTTTGTTAATTTTTTTAAATTCATAATGGAAGAAAGTATGCATTATGATAATTCGAAGGGTTACCAAGAAATTACTCTACGGAATTCAATGCTGATTTCAGATGTAAAACAAGTCGAAATTTACAGATGATTATGGGGTGACCGTCACGATACGACCTCAGTTTTATGACTTTTATGACTGTAAGCCAATGTGAAGGTCCTTTGTCTAAAGCTAGAATTCCTTATGGATATACTTTCCGGTATAATTGCGTGAGGAGTAGAGGGGTGTTGGTATTTATTTACCGGTACGATTACTTTTTTTCCCTCCATTTTTCCAAATATAATAACTGAATAACAAAGGACATGTTAACGTCAGGAATAAAACAAATATGCAAACAATAGTAAATTCGTGTCAAAATGTGTTTTAAATACAGACATGTATACATAATTATAAAACTGAGCTTAATATTTATATAATGAAGTATTATGAATTTAAAGCATTGTCTTAATTATCTGTGTAAAAAATACATCATCAGCTTGACTATAGGACGGTAGCCTCAATCGAACATGAAAAATGAACATTGTCAAACAAAATATTTTTGTTAATGCATATGAGCGAGTGAACATAATCATTCAGATTTCATGTAGGTATAAACTCTGTAAGTTTTGAAATCATGTCAAATTGAAGGCATAGAGGGTAACCTGTCGTCTGTCGACCTTCCTCCTAATAGTAACATGGTTTTAGAGATTGAATAATTTTGATAATTAAAATAGTTTGAGGGCTTATAAATTTGAGGGGGTAACAATATGATTGCAGGGTTCTCAGGGAGAACAGTATTCTCTAAGTAAACAAGACATATTATCATTACTATTATATACTATAAGAATAACAATAATGATTATGGTTAATATTATAGTATAGTGTAGATAACAAATATGGGGAAGACTGTAATCGTCTTACAGTGCATGATGGCTACCAAACGTCATGTAATAGAATGCTAAGATCATAACCGATTACAAATGACACCAATGGTAATTTTCAATTTCCTGTGATGACGAAACATAATTATAATTATAAGGTTTCATAAAATTGAACCACTAGCTTCAAACTGAATGTTCAAGAGTACTTTAACGATTTCTTTTAACTTTGCTATATACAATTAGACGTGTAATATTTAATAAAGACAATTACTCATGCTAGTCGTCCCACACTATGACACAATGTTTAAACATTCCTGGTCTACACAACCCATCTACTATACAAATTCAACATACAAAACAAACAAAATCTTTATGCCGGTTTTTCTCAAAATGTTATAAGAACTAAAGATTCGCTTTGAATTGATATTTTCATGTAGATGACAGTTCACATGAACTTTTTCATTCCGCTACATTTGCGTCATAATCGTTTATTGCGACAAAAAGAAGTGTCAGCCATGATTTCCGCCCGTCTGTTCGTCGGTGCGAACGGGCCATGCACGGATGCGGTATTATGTCCACCACAATCGATGTCGTGTAATATAGAATTATGCGCGAACACGAAAAGGGTCACCCCATAACATACAGAGCGTGAAATCATTTTACTAGCTCAAATTTTCAGTGAAGGTGTGACCGTTTAAACGATTTAGATTGGGTCGATCCTTTCCTCCTCCGTTACCATCACTACCCCCCCCCCCCTCTTTGGCCCTACTTGTTGACTTCCGATATCTCGTATTCACTTTCTAAGAATTAAAAGTGGGTTTGCTGTCTACGATTTTGATTCAATCCACTTGCAAAAATTATTCCTGTTAAAATTATTAATGCTGAATCATTGGAAAGCTTTCCTCGCTTATTCCTTACAGTGAAAACTCTTGAACACACGCAATATCGCCAAAACGATCCGTATCTATTTTAAGAATAAATTGAAAGCGCTATTGAAGGAGACCAGAATCTTTTCAGCAATTATTGAAGTCCCCCTTTAGGGACATTTGAGAACAGGACGATGTCCATCCAAATTATCAAAATTAGTTGTATAGAGGCTGCTGTAATGACTATTTATAATGATAACTATTCTTTTTCTTCGGATTCACTACCGGACAAAAACTTAAAGAAATACATCCGTGTGTGATGGTAGGTGGTGTAATAATGTTTTGTTTCTACCTTTGAACTACCCGGTTCCCGGTGGTTTTGGAGGATTAATTGAACTTGTTGATATGTCAGTATATGACCGGTCTTTACAGAACGAACGAATATCTACTCATAATTTATTCTAAGCCTGAAATAACAAATATTGAAATCTGAAGCGAATGTATAGCATATTCATATCAAGTTATCTAGATTGTTCAATTCTGTTTAATTACGATAAATAGTCATACACAAAAAGTCCTTAAAGCTACTATGACCTAACAATAATTGCGCTTCAAAATTATCATGCAGTGCTTCAAAATGTCAAAAACTTTGAGTGACCGGTTTTACCATACTCATTTCCCCCAATACCAATAAAATAAGTGAGCAATAAAAAAAAAGTACGTTAATATGCCTTCAATCTTAAAGCTCACAAATTATTTTTGCAGGAACTCTAAGGTATTTTTGATAAAAAATACAAACTAAAAAGGTTCATGATATGAAGAACATGTTTACTTTCAAACAATGTAATCAACTAAATCACCAGGCACAATAATTATAGTCCACTCAGCCACATACAAAATTAATAACACCGTTCTTTTGCTGACAACTCCAAGTCGTACATGCAAGGGTGTCGATTTGTATCCGTGGTTGGGGGGGATGATAGGTGCCAAAATATTGTGGGCAATGGATCAAAGCAACCAAGAGGTAGAAGCGTGTGGCAAGTTGCACCCCTCCCAAGCGCGTAGCCAGGATTTCATTTTAGTGGGGCGGTAGTGAGCACGCGAAGCGTGCGAAGCGCGGTCCCTAGAGGATTGGGTGCAGGGAGGGGGAGTCCCCCCCCCCCGCGAAGTGCGGAAGCTTTGACGTTTCACTAAATTATTAGAGAAAGAAGACGATTCGATGTACCATTCTCAACTCTTAATCTTTAATGTTTGAATCAAGTTCCCCTTCCCCCGCGCATAGCGCGGAAGCTCTAACGTTTTATTAGAATATTAAAGAAAGAAGACGATTCGATGTACCATTCTCAACTCTTAATTTTTAATGTTTGAATCAAGTTCCCCTTCCCCCGCGCGTAGCGCGGAAGCTCTGACGTTTCATTAGATTATTAAAGAAAGAAGACGATTCGATGTATACCATTCTCAACTCTCAATCTTTAATGTTTAAATCAAGTTCCCCCTTCCCCGCGCGTAGCGCGGAAGCTCTGACGTTTCATGAGATTATTAAAGAAAGAAGACGATTCTATGTACCATTCTTGACTCTTAATCCTTGTCTGAATTCATTCTCGCCCATTCCTGCGCGAAGCGCGGAAGCTTTCACATTGTATTACATTACTAGAGAAAGAAGACCATTTGTTGTATCGTGTCCTTGACGTTTCATTCGATTATTACTGTTAATCCACGTCTGAATTTAGTTGTCCCCCTAACAGCTTTGCCCTTTACACTAAATTATTAGAGAAAGAAGACGATTCGTTGTACTGTTCTCTATATTAATCCTTGTCTGAATTCAGTTTCCCCACTGAAAATAATTTGTGTCACAAATAAGTTGTGACATAATAATCTTTCTCCATAAATGAAAAAATGTTTTAGGAAATATCAGGAAATAAAATGAGTGAAAAAATAAAAATAAAGATAAAATGACGTGAATTTTAAAAAGGGTGAACGGAAACAACATTACAACTAGTGAACTATTTTATAAGTCATACTAATGTCCGAAAATCTTTCTCCTTGTCTCCGATCTCATCACGAAATCGTCACAGAGTTCATCTATGTTTACACTGTCCAGGATTGTCTGATGTGCATTGCAGATTGCTACTTTTGCGCTTCGCGCTTAACATTTAGCTCGTTGCTTTTTGACGCTGCGTCTTTGCATTTGGCGCACTGCATTTCTATGATGCTGTTGATTGAACAAATTGAATAAATTCATCAATTCCTGATGAAGCCGTATGAGCGAGAATTCAGTATATTCTTGTCTCATATACGGTTGTCTTATTTACTTCATATATATGTATGCATTATGAAAATGAGATAGCAAAATGTGTATATTGATGGTCATCTTGCGAGTAATAACCATTAACTACTCTCATTGGGCTCTCATCATTAATTTTTCTCTTCATTTTTTTGTTTTTTGATGGTGAATTATTGGGGGGGGGGTGATTGTACAGGCCATCCCCCCCCCCCACCTGAAATATTGGGGGGGGGGGATATATCCCCCCATCCCCCCCGGGATCGACACCCATGCGTACATGATGTGACGTCACAAATATTGAACTCCCGTTTTAAAGTTAGCTCCTTCTAGTTTTAGCAGCTACAAAAGATTTTTTTCTTTCGTCTGATACTTATAAACATGACGTGTCAAAGATTTAAAATGATAATTATTATAATCTGTGGACTTCACTCTTTCGATTGGTTTGTAATTTGTCTATATTTTTCTCAAGCCTTTGATTTTCACCTGTAAGTACTGACGGCAATTCAGTCAGCTGTTCCAATTTTATGTTCTGTTTGTACAATCCATTTATTAGTTATTAATAGGTCGTTGAAACCTCTAACAAGCCCTTTATTTTATAATCCGAAAAGCTTACATTAATTTAGATACATAACTAAAATATCTTATTATATTTTAAGAGCACGTATTCTCTTATTACCATGACATACTATCAATTGTATTTTATTGCCTGTGGCATCGAAGGCAATACGTAAGCGTTTCAATTGCATTCGAAGAATGCTGACTATCATCTTCTAATCAAACATTATAGATTGATAACTTGGAGATCGAGAATTAGATTCATCGAAACCCAATCGCCATATTCCAAGAGATGTTTACCAAAGAAACACCCACGGTTGTGACAATTTTTGTTATAAATATACACACCTGATATCGAGCGTGCGGAGTCAGATGAAACACTGTAGAAGAAAATAATCTCTACGCCACAAGTGAAAAAATATCGAAGTAACGTAACTGCGCCCTTTTACAATCGCTATGATTGTGTGCTTATTCATTTAGCGCTTGGTAATTAGATGATAATGTTAAAGCCTATACCTCGTGTTTTCGAATATCTTGTTCGTAATTTGCAATCACAGAGGAATAATGTCAAGACAGTGTGCTCCCAGGGGCACCTACATTACCTCACATCGAGATAAATTGGTACGATTTCAGAAATCTCGGAACATCAACGGAATTATATTGTTCTATAGAAATGCCCAAGAGACAGCTTTCTACCATGATGAGTTATTTTTCTTTTCAGAATAACCAGACAAAGCGGAATAATTGAAAGATGGAAACAAAAGGAAGGCAAGGGTTTGAAAATAGAAATATGATTTCATTATCATGGGAAAATGATGGAAAGTTATGAAACACATTTTTTTAATGTCAGGGTGTAATTTTTTAGACACTGCAGAGTTTTCAACCGTCTCCGTCAAGAAACTGAATGATACTCATTTCAGGCGACCCGTTCTTTGCTCGTTTTGTCTTTAAATGCAAACGATGTATACAAAAAAAAAGTTTTGTTTCTTTTTCTTTCCACCCTGCGATGCGGCATATGAATGAAAGATATGTCGAGTGCAGATCAAAGTCATTAGCCTTGTTTGACAGCCGTGATAGATTGTTCGTTTTGGTGGGCTACGGGAAAGAATAACATCCATTCCCTTCTTCAATGCTTAAATTGCAAATCCGAGCTTGGCAGCGGTTTCCCGATGAGGCTGTGACGCTTCCATCCGAAATCTTAACCTTTCAGATTAATGAATTCGTTACGAAAAGTTTGCTCGTTTGTTTAATGTGGTTATAACATTTTTGCGTCTTGGAAAAAATAATCGGACGATAACCTTTACTCTTCAGCATTGATTCAAAACTAGCAGGAACGTAAAACAGCAATTAGCTAATAGCTGGTTAAGCTATAAATTTTGAAAACAATATAAACTATTTTATTTTGTTTATCGCTACTTCGAGTTACACAACAGAGCATTTCACGCATTCATGAGTGTTATCTAAGAGAGTGATTGGCCCGAATTCAAAAAGAAGGTTTGTCGACAAAGCTAGGTTTATGTGCGTCATAATGACGCGTTTTTACGCGTTTCAGACCAAGGTTTGTCTGAACCTTGGTTTGAAACGCATCGAAACGCGTCATATGACACACAACTATATTTTTTGATAAACTTCCTTTGTGAATTCGGGCCCGCGTGTTTATGATTACATCGTGTTGCACACGAAGCGTGTTAATGCCTGTTAAGGCATTCATTGCTTACGCCAATAAGTTAAAGCACTGCATTCCATTGTTCATTTCACATTCGCTTTTTGTGCGATATCACTCATGCATGACGCGTCAAAGGTTGCGCTAGTCTGACGCAGTCTTACGTCAAACGAAATGATGCCTCGTTTGTAGCACCCAGACACGCCTTCCTCTTCATCCTCCATGCTTCTAACGGGTGTGCGTGCTTAGCTCTTAATTAGTAGCTCTTATTAATTCGATACGGACTACAACCCGAACGGATTAATACCCCTAGGATAACGACATGGACAACCCCATGATGGCCAATTTCCCCAAAGACAAACTAATCCGGTCAAAATAACCCCTAAAACAACTACACTACAACATCTGCCCCCGCATAACTATACCCCCGGAAACCTACACCCTAGGAAAGCTACCGCAAAGAAAATTGCCCCAGTCGACAACCATCCTCTTGAAAATGAACCCTCTGACCACTCTGTCGACTCCCATGGGGTATTCAGATGAGGGAGAAATTGTCTGAGAGTAATCATCCACGGAAAATGTTGTTATACCATCTTATACCAAGCTCGGAATAAAACACACGTCATCATGCTATGGCGTTATGGTAACCTTGGTAACAACACTCATTTTTGGTTAGTGAATTAGAGTCTATATTACATGAAATTCATCACAGTTTATAAAGGTTCATTAACGTTTAACCGCTTTTGATTAAGATTAACAAGATTAACCATCAATCGTTTCTTGTTATTGATGCTGCTGGCTGCGTTTTGCTATTTGAAGGGATTTAAATAATGAGAATAAAATCGGACATCAAACTGCAATACATGAAGTTAATCTCATCCTTTCTATTTATGAAATAGGTCAAATTATTCATTGCCACGTCATTCTCCACTATGAGATATAACGTAGTTGAAACCGTACTTTAAATTTATTTCATGAAGTATGTTAGGCTTAAAATACTTCGAGGCCACAATATACCACTATGTTATGTCCTCCTGCTGTACAATTTACAGGTAAACGTACTTAATCATTATAGAATACAGTAACAGTATACTAATAAAAGCGCTCAAAATATTTATTGGACGAATGAGACTCTTTATTGCAGTGCAGTATAAAGGAGATACCACAAAGCCGACCCTTACCGAATTTCAGCTGCTATCCGTGAAGAATTCAAAGGATATATTTCGCAAGGATAAATGCAAATACTTATTTAACAGGTTTTTTTTCTTCTCGAATTGAATCTACGCATCTCTTGCCTTATATTAAGAAAAAAAGAATCTTGTATGGTCCTGCATATGCACTTTAATGGTTTCTCATTTTTCACAATAGAAAGTACGTCATTCGAATTTTCTGTATGCCATTTTTATCTTTTCATAACGTGTTTTTCAAGTTACTCGGGACAGAAATATTGATATATGATATTATCTAATTATAACCACACTATAGGACAAATAATTAAACTTGGATAATCCTCCATCACGGCAATGTACCAATGATAATTTTTAAAAATAAAATAAAATCAAGGAATTTTTATTTCAATTGTTTTAATTATTATTTATACATATATCCTTTGTCCTGCAAAAATAAAATAAGTCCAGGTTACAATGAAACATTGTTGAAACAAATTACAATTATTAATACGGATCTTGTAATCTAGACATGTTCGGGGAACATATACGTGAGGCACGTGCTTCCTGTAGAACCGCCATAGAGTTTATAGAGATGGATGTAATAATGCTCTTCCATAAATTGATTGAAACTTCCTATAATGTCACTCCTTTGATTTTCCTGGAATTTCAGTCTAAATATCAGCAGATGAAATGTCACAATGCATATATATATATGTCATTTAAAATTGCTTTTCAAGACCACGACCTCGTCTTATAAAGACTTGCTGTGGATCCGAATCAATCGCAAGTCCTCTAATCAATCGCAAGTTTGCAGTCCCCTATCTCATATCAGGAAGCTGTAATTAATGGAGATCCCGTCCAAGAGGCCCCTTTGAAGTCATCCGTGGCACCGCGCGTCTTTTGTTTCCCCTACCGTAATCCCCTTAACCCCCCTCCGAAACCGTACAGCTCCCTAGTAACAATAAGTCCTCCCTTTCCACACACAGCCCAGCCCAGCGAGCACGGCGGCTTTTGCTTTGCCGGCCCGTACTTGGGGTGAATAGTGGTGATAACTTGACAACTTCTAGCCCTAAATCAATAAATGCGCAAGCATATAACACAATTGTATTTAGTTCTTAAGCAAGATAACCCTTTGGACTACCTTCCTAGCTATGTACAAATTTCGGAAATTTTCGGAAAATGTCAATAATTAGATGAGAAAATCATGATGATGAAAACCTTTCATTCGCTCTAACTCATGATTTCCTTGGTCGATTTCGCTGGCTGACATTGCCATGTCTTCAGTAGAGCTATCCGAGAACGGAACAGGCATTTGATGACTAATAGAAAGTTGCATTGGTCATATTTTGTGAATTCTGCATTTTATATGTTATAGCTAAATATATCTTCACTGAACAAGACTTAATTTGTCGGTGCCTCGCATGGCTTCAAAGCTCGATGCTTGCATATTTTTGCAAAAGAGTGAATAGAGAACTTAGGGAAGCAGATGGCGTTGCGTAACATTTCGTACTATTTGGAATGCCAGAGAGGGACTGTGCATTGATATGGACAGCTGTTGATGGAAATGATGACTGGAGAGGGTTACATTTCTTTTTGTTAAGCCAGGTTAATCTTAAATATTTTTCCCTCGGAAAAATTCTTTCGAGACGGTATCTCCATTCATTACAGCTTCCTGCTCATATGTACATAGTTGTGATTGTGATCAATCGCAACTGTTTATAAGACCGGGCCCATTTTTGTTGACTTATGATTGATATACAGCAAAGGAAGCTTTTCTTTTATTAGTCCACTGAGTGATAAATATCAATCTCATTATTCTACATACAGTTCTGTGTGTAATTCTGTTGTGAGAATGAATGAACTTGTCACGCGAAATGAAAGAATAATCCATTTAATGACAGATTTTTCGAAGATTTAAACAATTACAGATTAATTGCAAATTATACGAGAGAAATGGGTTGGCGCTGTATAAATAATCGGATGAACGGAGTCCACTGAGTCCGGGTTTCAACTCGGCCTACTTTGGGGTCGATTCCAAAAAACATCGTCGGTCAAAGATTTTCTCATGAATTAACCCCCTTTCTGTTTGTATCCATTGTTATCCCTTGTAGCACTGAATGCCAAGCCGACACCTGTTGAATCCGGATCCGACGAACTGCCCAATGAACTCATGATACCCGTAATTGGAACCGATCGGATATTATGCAAGCATATCGCGGCAGGGGGTCTCTACAAATGCATTTCCTACAGGACGCCTAAAAGGTATTATACTTCAGACCATCACATTGAGAAATTGACACAAATAAGAATTTAATAATATCAAATACAAATCGGGGACACTAAAAGTTAACTGATTATGGCTTCCGACATAGCTTGCTAAGCAAACATTATTTCTTCGTACTCGAAAGACCCGAGGGGGGGGGGGGGGTATAAAACAAACGTTAACAATTCGAACATAATGATTACGATATTCAATTCAAGACGAAAGTAGGGTTAATAATATCAACGAGTTATTATCTGTCAGCTACCCCCTCCCCCCCCCCTTTTTTTGTTTTAATGACAGCAATTGTTGCAAATTAATGACTGCAAAGCGACACAATATTTTCTCCTCATTAAAAAGAATATTCGAGGTTACAAGGGGACAAGGTCTTTCGGGAATAATCATGATGATAATATTACAAAACAGAGGAGATTGATTGCTAAATCACGGTAAAAATGAAATCATGAAGAGACTGTAGTTGGACACTCACATGAATATTGATCATACCCTGAAAAATATACTAAAATAATTATGGTAAAACAGTAGCCCAACCAAAATAATCATTAATATTTGAGATACAAACTCTGTCTTGACTTCGTACTCTAAACTTCACTGTATCTTTATTTTATTATTATTATTATTATTATTATTTATTTGACCAATCAGAAAACATACAGTGAGTATAACAATCAGATAATACATTGACATTTCATAATACATTCAAACAGCTTTAGGAAAGTGGAGAGGAGATAGAGAGAAGGATACAATCTGCTGGTCAGGGGTGACAAAAGCAATTTAAATTGCTATTACTCGAAAGCATGTCACCCCCCAAAATTTAGCCTGTTGATACTGAATTGTCTAGCACTGTCTGAGAAATTAAAATCTTTCCTGTTTATACAAGACACCTTGTAAGGGAATGAAATGATGTGATACGATACAGATTGCACTCGTCTCCCTATACTCCTTTATCCGTATATCAGTTTGCACATAAATGAGCTTAGTGCAACCTGAAATTAACATAAAATATAAATTTACACATATCAGTCTTCTTCCAAATAATCATATTTTGGAAATTGACCCTTCTTGCGTTTAAAGGGTGTTTTTTCCCTTCAATCTTTTGGAAAAAATACCATATTTATTTCATACTTCTCAAATATCATCCTTTGGACAATGTTTCTAATTTCGCTCCTTTCAAATTTCAAATTTAAATCGATTTTCGAATTATGTGGATCAAAACATATCGCTAGTTCTTCATTTGGCCCCTTTAAACCCTCCTACCTTTCTCCTTATACATGAAATGTGCATATTTATTTCACAATGATTAAATCCAAGTTGTTTTAATTGATTTAAGTTTAAAAATGCATTGATATAAGTTTAACATTGTATTGATTTCTTTACTCCATTCTCTTTTTGCAGCGATACTGTGTATGGCATGGAGCAATGAAACCCAACAGACAAGTAGCGGAGCATCTCATTAACCCTATGAGGACCACAGACAGATATACCATGTACGGAATCAATGGCTCTCTGACTTTGAGTGGCAACCAGAGGGTTAAACGATGTCTTCAACAATTATCTCCTCCTACCCTTCTCTTCACCGTTCTTTTCCTATAAGGCTTCATCATCATCGTCATGATAAGGAAAAAAAAACCTAACTCTCACCATTTCTGAAAAATTTTGTTACAAGAGAAGCAGTAAGGGAATCTTCAACTTAATGCTGGTATCACATTCGAAATAACGCGATGAAGTCCGGGGTGCGGTTTCTTTTATTTAGAGGTGGTGTGTCCTTTTTGTGTAGGCATACGATCTATTGAAAGCTGTCTACTCATACTGATATATGCCCACATGAAAGCGCTTCTCTTAAATTCTTTCTCTTTTGGTGAAATTCAATTGTATTTACGATTATACTACGAATTACAATATTGTAAAGTCGACCATCATTTCTTGCGCACACATTAGGAAATTGAAATAAGTTCTTCTAATTATTGTTAATGAATATTTATGATAAAAATCGAAACATCACAAAACGGATACACCACCTTAGAAACTCCAGTGGGAGGGAATTATTATTTGTTATTGATTTAATATAGTATCGAAGCGCTACTTTGGGCAACTTATGCAATAATTGAAGACTATTCATTCTTTGAAATTATGAACCTGTATATACAAAAAGTAACTTGTAGTTGCTTCATAAAATCATTTATCAAATTCTATATCCATGCTATTTTAAATAACAAAAAATATCCAAAACACTTTACTTTATATAAAGTGGATTAGGTAGTTAGGGAAAAGAACATATAATGTCTGCATTATTACTTAGCATATTAAATGAAACATGATTGTTTACATAATTATAAAGCAAGTTGTTTGGTATTTGTCCGCTCTACATACATCAAAGAGAAATTTAAAAAGAGTGACACATAATAGAGATTATGCCTCTTTTGTGTTTTTGAAGGCAATTTTTTTCGAGGTATACATGTTTTCTTTTCCATTTTTATCTTGATTCGATAAATCTTTAAATGCTTGACTTGTGTGTATGAAAGTGTACGAGAATATGTGCGCTAGCATGTTTGTACAGCCCTTGATCAAGACTTGTGTCAGCCGTCCTCGATTAGATGGTAGAAAAGAACACACACTGCGAGAGATCAAATAAAAACCTTAACTTCAAATATCCACAGATTTGTCTACAATTTGTTTATAATTTCTTACAGTAGTATTAATAAGTGATTTTTATTTTATTGAGCACAATTACAACCCAATGACCTTGCGGGTAATATTTTAATCCTACTTTATTATGATCAAAACTATTTTTAATATTGTATTTTGATTGCTAATTTATTGCTGTATTATCGTTCAAATATTTTGATGTTTGATCGAATTTCGTACAGTTTAAAAACACAAAGATTTATTCTGAAATTCTAGAAATGTAAATAACTATTTATTTCTGGAAATTTAGTACTTGCTGATCTTGATAACATAAAATAAGGATTAGTTCGTTTGGGAAAAAGAAAAAGTTGGCCTACTACGAATGTTTTCATGTACATGTAAGTCTGCGATACAAATAATGTTGGATGATGCCGCTCCAAAATATCTATAATGAGTAGGTAATTAATTCAATGGTGTGATTGATTTGTGAATTTAAATGCTGTTAGTGTATAATATACTCTGTCCATATAATCATGAGAACAATTTAAATTTCCATGTAATCGTGCAAAAATATAAATGAGTTAATCTAAAATAATAGACGAAATATAGAATAGCTTACAAGTAGTCGCAGTTTAGAATACAGTAGAAAATGTTAGTACAGTTGCGACAGTGAAGACTCTTATTTTTTCTTTTTCTTATTACTGTCAAAACTACGCATAATCTTCATCCGTCATAAAATTGTAATAGGAACATTGTTGTAAATATTACGCAGAAGACAACTAACGAAAAGATGTAATATTCTCTTTATTTGCATACGTCGTCTCGTAACAACCTTTGTTTTCCGCTTAATCTATCAGTGAGAGCCCTTTGTTTTAAGGCAATCTATGTAACTACTGATTTATTCGTACTTAAGCACCTATTTTATCAAATATGTAATTATACGACGTGCTCTTGTTGGATTCAATTTAGAATCATATCCACTTACATAAATCTTATTTTTCAACAAGAGTGCGTATTTGTAATCAGCAACAAGTTGAACAAAAATTAGAGAGAAAAAGCAATGGTATTAATAGAAGTCTGAAATTCTTCTTTTTCTCAGTGACATTATCTTGGAGCCAGAATGTTAAGTAGTACTTCTTAATAACATAAACTTATTAATATACCTAACATAAATAACCCGTAAAATTGTCCATTTAGAAAATTCAATTTGCATTTATGTTTTTTCATGGTCTTGGTAATTAATAGACCTTACTGTACGTACGAAATGTATTTCTTATTTCGCCTGTAATAAAAACAGCTTTGTGATACGATCCATTGTCATGTTTAAGTATTACATAAAGCATTGATCATGTTATGTTTCTACTTCATAAGACATGAGACAAAGATAATTTCTCTTAGCCTTATAAATAGCTTCCTGTTAATGATCTACATATCGACAACACCTTTTGAGAGACTCTTTTTATTTCCAAAATTCATTCAAATAAACTATACATTGGCTTAACGAAATTGCGATTCGTTTCTTTCTTTATTTGTCGACCATTCATTAGGAGACATAAAATTACCCCATAAAACTATTCTTTCATTTCATCCCCTCTTTCCCAAGTGACATTTATCCAAGATGTTTTTCGACTTTTACGCGAAATGTATTAATAATCTCACCATTACAACAAAGTATTCTTTGTAAAGTACAGGTCGTATCTTTATTGACCTTAAGTAACGACATCCCTTCATACTCTCGAGTTTCATAGAACATTATTTCATAGAACTTTCCGAATCAGTTACACGGAGCCTAGTTCTACATTTTAAAAAAATGTATGGAATAACAAAGAGGATAAATCAAAGTATAAGCGTGATAAAGGAATAAAGTGGGAGAAAAAATATAAGGAAAGTCAAGAGAAAGAAATAGAGAGAGAGAGACAAAGAGAGAGAGAGAGAGAGAGAGAGAGAGATAGAGAGAGAGAAAGAGACAGAGACAGATATTGGGAGAGGGGAGAGAAGAGGATGTACCGGGAGTCAGAGAGACAGAGGACGAGGAGGGGGAAAGAGACAGAGATAGGGGGAGGAGAGATGTGGCCTAGAATGAAGAGAACGAGAGAGCCAGGGTGGATTATTAAAGAGTAAAAGTCAGCATGGTCAGAGAGGATGGGAAGAGAGAGAAAGGAGACAGAAGAGTAGAGTAGATAGAGAATGGAAGGCGGAAAACTGCAATGATTGGAACGATAAGTTTTTATACATGACTCGTGATGACGACAATAATGTTTGAAATTTCTAGAAGTGCATGAAATCTGAGTAAACATTGTAGTCCAGTGACGATCTTTGTGAGATACCTTCTAGAAAAACCAAACAACATGATCATAATACGTTAATAACAGCCTCAATAGTCTGATAAGACGGTGTTTACCTCTCCAAGTTGGCTCAGAGTAACATCAATATACTGCTGCAACATTGCCGAAAACAGTGACACTTTTTACATACTGTCTGGCTTAGATTCTAAATTCATGCATTTGGGTACGTTCAAATAATATCACACAAGAACCTGAATACATTCATAAGTAGATTTGCACAAATGAAATCATATTAGACAGAACTCTAACATAGTTTTTCCCCCTTGTTAAACATGACTTGGTCCTTGCGTCGGCTTTACTCGAATTAGTAAAATACGGGCTCTCGATCTAACTGCAAAAAAAAGGGAAAAGGAAAAAACGAACCAAGTGGACATGCACCATTATAAACAACGACAAATAAGTGAGAAATTGCAATTGAATTTATTAAATTTATGAATCACAAACATTTTCCTACATAGGGGAACATGTGCTGCAAGATATTTTCCAGTCCCATCGGAAGCCGACAAGGTGACGCGATGATTTTCCTCGGAAATATAATATGGGATAATAAAAGGCTATAAACAAAATCCACATTAAAAGCTGACTTGAGAATGCTTGAATTGTGGACAAATCACGTTTAGAGATGCCTCTTTTTTATATTTCTGATTTCTTGGAATTACCTCGTTTACTCCATACATTAGGAATACAGGGCTAAACCCCCTGACCCCCCCCCCCCGTAGATCCGCCCCTGCATTTAGAGATGAGGACAATGACGTCAATACATATCCATTGCACGACTAAAATAATTTGCATCGTGCTTTTCTCAATGGCTTTATTTGCCACGTTCAAAATGATCGACAGAATTAAATTTGTCAGTTTCATCAGTAGAATTTATTGATGATTAAATGTCATTCCTGCTATATTAAGGTTTAGACTTTAGCAGGCCATGTAGTCAAGTGGAACCCGACATCAAAAGGCCGGAGGCTCGCGAATAATTATGTTGGTCAATAGTTGCATAATATCGAAAATATGAGCGAAAGAGAGAAGTAAAGAAGTATCAAGATTGACAAAGAACATGAGAAAAAGATAGAAAGAAAGGGAAGACAGAATCAAGATGCTGTTGTCCTATAGCAGTCATTAGCTAATTTATCCACTAGAGAGCTATGACAACAGCAGTACAGCACCAACATTACAATGTTATACAGTGCGACCCAGAAAAAACGAAACAGAGAATTATCGATGTTTTATTATAACTTAATCACAATTATAATTAATAAATGATACATATTTGTAAAGCTTAGATCTTCCTCTTTCATTTGACGCAACTCATATGATGCATATTTCACGCATGGCTGATTAAAAGCAATTTGAAGGAAGTAAACCAAAAAGTCATTTTGGCGGGCGGTATCTGAATTTCGAAGAATAATTCACATTTCTAGAAAGTTCTTTTTCTGCTCTTTCATAATGACACCTCAATCAGGAAAATGAGCCAGGAATAAAAACGTTCTGTACGTTTTAAGTGATGCTTGGTTTGCTTGCACTTACATAATTTGATTAAACGAATTCGTTTTCACTGGCTGCCTGCCGTAGCAACAAACGGAGTTAAGTCTTTTGTCAATTCTGCTTGCTGCTACTGCAGGCAGCCAGTGAAAACGAACTTTTAAAATCAAATGAAGGAAATGCAAGCATCACTTGATGCTTATTAATACGTTTCTCCCTAAATAATTATGATAAGATTATGAACTATTTCAATTTATTTATATTTCGTTTTGATGGACAATTTTCACAACGACTTGTGTATTTATAATCTCTGACTAATTTCCATATTGATAGTATATTTTCAATCATAATGGTGTTCGGTTTTTGTTATTTTGGTTCATCTTTTAAAATTATGAGACCCTTAATTCTCCCTCAAGTTTCCACCCCCTCCCAACCCCCTCCAACACACTTTACTTTTAAAGTTTGGTTTCAAAAACCTGTTTCGCGAGGTCGCATGGCAAAACAAGCATGCAGAGGTCGGTAGTTTCTCTGATTAGAACGAAATAACATTCCGTTCTAAAATTAATGATTCTCGGGCTAAGAAGCCGACCCCTAATATTAGATTTTCGGGGAAACTGCACCAGTCCTTCAATGTATTAGTTTTACTATATAGTTGCAATAAGCAACCTTGTAAAAATTCGGAGGTCATTTCTTGTGAATGCCAAAACGCCACGATCATCTACATAGTGCAACTAGCGGGGAAGAAGAAGAGAGCACACAGCATTACGAGTGTGACCAAGCATACGTCGCAACGCATGTCTCACCAGACTGGGTCCCCTAAGGTTGCCGTCCCTACTCGCGTAGAGGTTGGCAGAGAATCGATCCTATTCGCGCGCGTCCTTTACTTTTCGGAAGTCTATACTCCTTGCTCCCAGTTGGTCGTAGCTAGATCCAATACATTCAACTGGCTGTAGGCCCACAGCCTTACAAGTCTATGATCTTGTTGGAGACTGTACACATCGAAATTTAGGGGTTCGAGTGGGACGACATCCCGTGTGGAACACTCTTGCTTGAAGAGGGGAAAGCAAAAACAAGGGGTGAGAGAGAGAGAGAGAGAGAGAGAGAGAGAGATAGATAGAGAAACGGAGAAACACTAAAGAGAAAGGTAGTTAACAAACATCTGAATGAACGTGAAAAAGAAAGTAAGAGGTAGAGATATATATATATATATATATATAGAAAAAGAGATGGAGATCGTGAGAGAGAGAGAGAGAGAGAGAGAGAGAGAGAGAGAGCTAGGAGGAGAGGGTTTCCGGGGTTGGGGTGGACCAAAACACATTGAAGATACCTGAAAAGGATAAGAATATCTGAATGAAAATAAGGATAGAGAAAATAAGGAGAGAGAAAATGAGCAGATATTGCATGAAAGAGAAACAAGTAGACAATAGAAACTTGGGGAGTATTTTAAAAATAATTACATACCTGAAGAATTATCTATTAAAGATGAAGTTGAGTTCTGGTCATGCGATTGCATTGTGAAAGAAAGGTGTGGAATCGACCAGAAAAGGTTGATCATTCTAGCATATAAGAATTTGTGTGTATTGCAAGGTTCTGGAATAATCAAAATGATAAGAAACTTGGACAAGTCTTGGTAAAGTTACAAACACTGTACACAGAAAGATGTATATGGGACTACACGAACACATGGCGTAAAAATCCTACCCCCGAGTTTTACGATGTTACATGACATATTTAGAATATATAAAGGCATTTGAAGAGCCAAGCTTTTCAGGGAACATTGTCTTATCTGATGTTCTTCCACACTTGCATAATAAGAATGATAACGCTCACAAATTATTTTTCACCTCTTCCAAGAACTCAACCTTCTCTTTAACTATTATTGTTTTTCCATTATTATCACTACATCTACTACTACCCAGGGGTGGCGATCCCGTGGGGGACGGGGGGGGGGGGACACGTCCCCCTCAATTTTTTTTAAGGGGGGATCGTCCCGTCCCCCCCCCCGGAAAAGTTGAAAAAGTGCACACAACAAAGTGTATAGCAAATACTGACTAAAGACTGCAACAAACTGTTAGGCTCTGGAAGGCCCAAGAGTGCAGCGTTTAGACAAATAAAAATGCAAAAATCTTCTCGCTCTGAAGTTTCGCTCCCTTGCATAATGTCCTTCAAAGTGGTCAAGTAGCCTAACTATATAGTAGAAAAGTGAAGTGTGAAAAAAGTATATTGCTTGTTTTTATACTATAGCTTTGCTAAAGAATGCAGTTGTTTAATACAACAAAACTTCAAAAACCTGTGAGGGGGTAGTCACTTCCGTCACCTTCAACCCTTTCGTTCGCTATGCTCCCTCGCACTGGCCTAATGATGGGGGGGGGGGGGGGGTGGCTTGGGGGCAGTTGGCCCCTTAATAAATTTCAAACGTGGTTTATTTCTATTTCGATACCAGTGATTTACAAATGTTGCTGAAATGGCATGGTTTTTCCCTGAGCTTCCGGGGGCTCTGCCCCCTGGACCCCACCAAGAGCCCTAATGCGGGCCCCTGGTTGCTCATCTGACCGTAATTAAATGCCTAAAAATCAGGGCCCTAAAACGGGCCTCTGCATGGATGCTCATCTGAAAGATGATAAGATCTTGTCATTGTTCTTCCGTGTTCGCGATTAGTTGAAGGAAAATAATGCTAGTAAATACAATATCTGATTGGTTAATGGTGATATGTAGTGAAACTTTGCTCTTAAATTTTCTGTTTTTTACTGGTGATAGGATTGAGATATTTCATCAAAAAGTCTTTTTTGAAACCAAGGAAGATCTATTTATTGCTTTGGATACATTTTTGAGGCTGTTCTGAGGAGGATTGCAGTGATTTTTCAGGATACTTTACTGTTCTGAGCATGGCTTTTTGAAGCCTGGATTGTCACATCAGTCCCATATATGAGGATTTATGTTTGATGTCTGTTGAGGATTTACAACTTTTTCAAGTTGTCACCAGCAGTGGGTATTGATTTCTCCTAGCTCCAAAGTATGTGAGTAATCTGTTAGTTTTGATTGCAGTGACTTTTAAGGATATTTTACAGTTCTGAACATGGCTTTTTAAAGCCTGGATGGTCACATCAGTCCCATATATGAGGATTTATGTTTGATGTCTGATGAGGATTGACACCAGCAGTGGTTATTGATTTTAGTTTCTACTAAATAGTTCAACTGCTTTACTCTGAATATTATCAAGATGTCCGGCCCTGGCAGGAAACCAAGTGTGAGTAAGCCAGTGACAAGGAAGACCAGCACCGCTACTGCTGCAGCAATTACAGATGGAAGCCAGGGAAACTCAACAAGCTCTTCAAAATCAAAGACAGACCACAATTGTGGCAGTTGCAATCTTATTGTAATGGATGAAGATGATGCAATTGAATGCGAACTTTGCAAATTTTGGTTTCACTGCACATGTCAAAATGTATCCAAAAAGCTGTACGATACCATCAACGATATAGACTGTGGTGCATTACACTGGTACTGCCGAACCTGCAATGGCACAGCTGGGAACATGTTGAAAATGCTATCATCATTGCAGACCAATCACTCTAAACTTACTTCAGAGGTGAAAGGGTTGAAAGATGAAATGAAGGAATGTAAAGTAAAGATTTCCAACAACCAACAAAAGATGGAAGAAAAAATTGATGAACTCAAAAAGGATATGTCGATCCACAGCAAGGAACCACAATGCTCAACAGAAGAGGTGGAGAAACTGGTAGCAGATAAACTGGATGATTTTGTGGAAAGAGAGAGAAGGAAGAACAACATCATTGTTTACGGCATTCCAGAATCTCAAAGTCAGGATACTGAAGTTAGAAAAAAGGAAGATCGTGACCAGATAAACTCTATCTTTCACCAAGACCTCAAGCTGAAAGCAGATGTCAGTCATGTAAGATCTCTGTACCGCCTTGGTAAAAAGTCTGATTTAGCTAGACCATTGAAAGTTGTTATGGATAATGGAGCTGCTACAGAGGAAGTTTTTAGGGGAGCTAGGTCCCTCAAGTCAGGAACAGTACAGATCGCCAGAGATCGCACGAAGGCCGAGAGAGAGGAACACAAGAGACTAAGAAATGTTCTGAAGGAGAGAATTGAAAGAGGCGAAGAGAACCTTGTAATACGAGGCGGAAAGGTAATAAAGCGGACTTTTCGTCGCGATGAAGGAGTCAGCGACCACTAGTCAATTAGGAGATGGATTTTTAAACTCACTCACCAGCACTGCACAGTATTGTGATCACGATGTATACATGTATAGTGGAGCACAGAGCACAGCACACAGTGCAAATTTAAACTTTGAGTATACTGCACCAGTGATTGATCCACCATCTTCAAAGGTTACTGAACAGGAGAAGGTTAATGATCTAACCAACCATCCAGACTATATTTTGCAAACTGAGTCATCAATTAAGTTTTTCTACACAAATTGTGATACTCTAACAAACAAGAAGGAAGAGCTCTATACAACTATTTCACTTGTCAAACCAGACGTAATAGCTCTGACTGAGATCTACCCTAAAAGGATCAACCAGGATTATGCAATCCAACCTACTGAATTACAGTTACAAGGATACCATATGTTCTTACCAGCAAAACTTAAAGTCAGACAGAGAGGAGTAGTAGTTTACTTGAAAGAAGGGATTTCTGGTAGCTTGGTAGACATAGATGAAGGTAAATTTGAAGAAACTGTATGGATACGACTGTCTACCAATGGCACTGATCTTCTCTTTGGCTGTGTCTATAGAAGTCCCTCTAGCAACTCTGAGAACAATACAAACTTGAACTGTCTCCTACGCACAGCGTGTTCAATGAAGTATTCACACTTGATAGTGGTAGGGGACTTCAATTACAGAGGAATCAACTGGCAGGCAAACACCACCTGTGGAGTCAGTATCAATGATGAACAATTATTTATTGACACTGTGAACGATCTTTTCCTGCACCAACATGTAAAGGAACCTACCAGACAAAGGACAGGCCAAAGACCTAGCTTGCTTGACTTGATCTTAACCAGTCATGAAGATACAGTCAGTGATGTAACTATTGGGCCACCCATTGGCAAAAGCGACCACGTGACCATTACCTTCGAGATGGATGTCGGCAACATACAGGCAGAGGAGGAGTTACCTACGAGAAGCTATTATCATGCAGATTATGATAAAATGAGGTACCAACTGAAGGACATTGATTGGAGTTCTAAGTTTGAAAATACTTCTGGAATACAAGCCTGGAATATATTTGAGGAGATTCTCCATAAAACCATAGAAGACTGCGTCCCACTGAAGAAAAAGAGAAAGCGGAATAGACCAGAGTGGATGAACAGTGAAGCTCTTGAAGCAGTTAGAAGGAAAAGGAAAGCTTGGAATAGATATCGAAAGAGTAAAAGAAAACAACATCCTGATGTGGATTTGAACTGGAGGGAGTACACCAAAATAAGGGACATAACCACCTCTGTGATCAGAAAATCAAAATCTGACTTCGAAAACAAACTAGCAGCTGAAATTAAATTGAATGCCAAAAGCTTCTGGAATTATGTAAAGAAACAGACAAAATCAAAACCATCATTGCCTGATCTACAAAAACCTGACGGAACATGGGCTAAAGAGGACCAAGAGAAAGCCGAGACCCTTAATGAGTACTTTGGTAGTGTGTTTTCAGTGGAGGATATTCATACAGTTCCAATACTTGACAAGAAATGCAGTAATCTTCTCACTATCATTGAATTTACACCCGAAGAAATCGATGGCCTGTTAATGCATCTGGACATCAACAAATCTCCAGGTCCTGATGGCATTCATTCGCGTGTGCTGAAAGAAACACATACTGAGATTGTCGAACCACTGCAAACAATATTTACTAAGCTAATGAACGAAGGGAAAAATCCATCAGTATGGAAACAAGCAACAGTGGTTCCAATCTTCAAGAAGGGCAAGAAGAATGACCCAGCCAACTATCGACCTGTGAGTCTGACATCCATGATATGCAAGTCTATGGAGAAACTAGTAAGAAAGCGTGTCATACATCATTTAGAACAGAACAAGTTAATGTGTGATGAACAACATGGATTTCGGGCTGGAAGATCTTGCTCAACTCAACTTTTAGAAGTTTGCGAGGAGTGGACAGATGTCATTGACCAGGGTCATAATGTAGACTGCGTCTATCTGGATTATCGAAAAGCATTCGACAGCGTGCCACATCAACGGCTCATATGTAAACTTCAATCTTACGGAATAGAAGGTCCCTTACTTGCCTGGATTAAAGACTACCTCTCAGACAGGACTCAAAAAGTTACAGTAAATGGGAAAGAGTCGAGATCAATTCCTGTGACGAGCGGTATTCCGCAGGGAAGTGTGCTCGGACCAACATTGTTCAATGTCTTCATCAATGACCTGCCATCAACTGTTGACTCCCACATGAAGCTTTTTGCCGATGACACTAAGTTATACAGGACAGTGGACTCTAAAGCCGACTCAGATTTGCTACAGATGGATGTCAACACCGTAACAAACTGGTCCAATGTATGGCAATTGCCCTTTAACGAAAGTAAATGTAAAGTACTACATTATGGAAGAAAGAACCAAGGTTTTGACTACACACTGGCTGCTGGTACAAATATATTTTCAGTTCCATCTGGTAATGAGGAAAGAGATTTAGGAGTGCTGTTTCAACAGGACCTGTCTTTCAGCACCCATGCAGCAGATGCTGCCAAGAGAGCCAACATTAAGTTAGGAATGATCAGAAGGTCTTTTTCAGCCTTGCAAAAGAAGGGGTTCCTTAGTCTCTACAAAACCATTATTCGACCAACACTAGAATACTGCAACTCTGTATGGTGCCCAATACTCAAGAGAGATGAAGACATACTAGAAAAAGTCCAGCAGAGGGCCACCAGACTTCTTCCTGAGCTGAGACAAAAAGCATACCCAGACAGACTTAGAGAACTACAACTTCCTACTTTAGCTTACAGAAGACAAAGAGCAGATCAGATACAGATATTCAAAATCCTGAAAGGCTTTGACAGAGTGAATCCTTCAAAATTCTTCCAACTAGCCACTGGCTCAACAACAAGAGGCCATGATTTCAAGATTGTCAAACAACGTTTCAACACAAGACTTAGGCAGTATAGTTTCTCAATAAGGAGTGTAAATAATTGGAATGCTCTGCCTAAGGAAGTAGTCAATGCTGCCACCATTAACCAATTCAAGTCATCCCTAGAAAGGTATTGGAGAAACAATCCAATTAAGTTTGAACCATACTTGAGACGGGATGCAACAGTAAAGAGGGACAAATAAGCTTTAGCTTCCAGTCTCTACACCCAAGTATACCAAGTAAGTAAGTAGTTCTCGTGTAGTCTCCAGTGACGCACGTAGCGTGCACCTCGGCGCTGGATCTCCTCGATAACTAGACGCTGGGTGATTGCATCCTTTGACAAGTTATTTCACCAACAATAATGAATGACGTAGTTTTTGCATCTACAAAATAAATTTCAATTTCATCCTTGCATTATTTTAATTACCATGAGAAAATTACAATGTGTTTTTCTGAAGCAATTACTATACGTAAATCTGTTGTTTTGTCCTTATGTTCTCAAAAAATTATACAATAATGTTTTACCGGTCAACTTTGCTTTTTTCCGTTTTCCCTCAGTCCATTAATTGATAAAGGGTTCATTCAATTTAGAGCAAGCGCCATTTTTGTCGGAGATTGTCATTCAAATTTGCACTTTAGTCATTTCATCTGTCGTATCGAACAAGGGATTTGGCACTTTTATCATTTAAACTCATTCTGTCTACTACAGTGTGGGTCAAAAAAAAGTTTACACCTAGAAAAAAGCTAATTATTAAAAAAAATCATCTATGAACAGTAAATTATTATACATCTTATGAAAGAGTGTTTTATCCCAAATTATTTAGTATAATTTTGTGAGGTATGTGTTTACGATTGGATGAACAAGAGGCATTGTTTGCGAGAGTGCAAAAATCGACTTGCGCCAAAGTTGCTTAGTTGATGTTTGAACAAAACAATTGGGATTTGGGTATTAATTCGGTCTTTGCCGATCCAAATAACATCCCTAACAAAATTAATCATCCCACAAATATCAAATATTGATTATCAACTATCAACGAACATTTGTACGTGGGTGTGTTTGTGTGTGTGACTTTGCTTCTACAAAAAGCAGATGCAATGGATTTCATTTGATACATTCAATTCATTCTCTAATCCCAACATAATATATACTGAAGGCATCACTTTGGCGCAAGAAGATCATTTTGAAGGCTCTTTCCTCAGTTTCCCCATATTACATCAAAATAGGAGAGGTGGGATGAAATCAAAGCATTATATACTAATTTCAATGAATCTTTACCAACAATATTACGTATTGATTTTAACACAATACAATCCACTACTACATTTTTTTTTGTACAGATTGAATATGGTCTGTCGATGATAAAGTTTCATCCACAATCACTCTTAAATGCTTGCAAGTAGTAACTCTTTTCAGAGGGGTTCCATCTATGTTAAATATTCAAAGTTGTATTACGTGCTAGTTTTAAATGATTTTTTGTTCCTAGTACAATGTATTCTGTTTTATTTATATTTAAACTTAACTTATTGACATCAAGCCATTTTTTCACATTTACTGAATCTTCGTTTACTTTGTTTTCCAGTTCAGAAAAGTCATTACTAGCATAGCATAAAATAGTGTCATCAGCATACATATTTATTTTGCAATTTTTTAGTACTAAGGGTAAATCGTTGATGGGCATAATAAAGAGAAATGGTCCAAAGATGGACCCTTGTGGAATTCCTGATTGAATAGGTAAAAACGCAGATGATATACCATGGATTGTTTTTTTTTTAATCTCTCATACACATAACTTGTAAACCAATTAAGTGTGTGTTGTCCAATACCATAATATTTAAATTTTGTAATTAGTAAATCAAAATCAACTGTGTCGAAGGCTTTCTTCAAATCTATCATTACAGAGCACACCACTTTGCCTTGTTCAAAGCTTTTCAGCCATTCATCTGTCGAATTCAGCAATGCAGTGGCCGTTGAGTGCAGTGGCCGAAAGCCAGATTGATATACATTAATAGATTATTACTGTTCAGATAGTCATATAACTGATCAAAAACTACACGTTCTAGTACTTTCGAAAGTATTGGCAATATTGATATCGTTCTAAAGTTTGTGGGTTCATTTGTTCCACCTTTATGTAGAGCACTTACTCTTTCCTTTTTCCATTCGGTAGGGACACATCCAGTAGTAATAGAGGTATTTATAACATTCTGTTATAGGTTCATTAATACTGGAAATTGCCAGCTTAATCAGTTTCATCGGTATCATATCACATCCCATTGCTTTATCATTTGACAGTTTCAACAATTGTTTTTTTCACTTCATCTATGGTTACAGAATAGGGACAATGATAGGGTTAAAAGACAATTCATGTGTATGGTTTTTCTTCATGTGGTTTAAGAATGATTGACCCCTATTCATACGCTATATAGCTCAACAAAATTTAATGTCTTGGGTTAAGATGCTACTAGACGAAAATTATTACATAAGCTTATGGAAATCTATTGAGCTTGCTGTTTTAGTAAAGTTCAATAAAGAAAGAAACATTCTATGGAAGGCTCATGCCCTTGACGAAAGTCAATTAGCCGATTCCCTTCGAACGTGGTACATTTTTAGAGAACATTTTGTGAACGCTGAATTTGATATGGCTTTTTCCTCAATTAGATCTTGTCAATGTGTTTGGTTTAATAAGAATATAAGTTAAAAATCCAAGAATATTTTTTTTGTATCAGGATTGGATTGATAAAGGGATCATTTTTATTAGTGATTTGCTTCACCCTCCTCATAGTATCAAACTTTTTGAAGAATTGATACTTGATTACGATATTAATCCTAAGGATAGAAGGAAATACAATTTTCTTGATGTTATCTTTGATGCCTTTATCGATAAACTTGTGCAAGCTAGGAAAGTTCCCAAATATGCTTATAATGTCATTCTAGGGCCATATGTTCCCGAAAAGAGATTTAACATTCTGGAAAGAACCTTCTGACCCTAAAGGCACCCTGACACTTGCACGATTTTGTCAATCGGGACAAGATTCATATTGATAATTTCAATTGTTCTATAAGGACTCGCATTCGTTCATTTAATTTCAAACTATTCCATAGCATTAAATAACTTCTTGTTCAAAATTAAACGAAAGAATTCTCCTAATTGTTCATTTTGCGATAATGAACCCGAGACTTACCTACATCTTTTCATCTAATGTCAGACTGTAAAACCCATTTGGGATGATACCATTAAAACTATTACTCAGAAGATTAATAAGGTAGTGAATTTTTCAATATTTGAAATAATTTTTGGCTATGAAAAGAATATGTTTTTGACCTATTTATTTCTTATGCTTAAATACTACATTTATTTATGCAAATTTAAAAGTAAAATACCCAATTTTCAGGGTTTCAGAACTTACATTGACTATAATAAAGATTTTCAATATCGTATTGTAAAAAAGAAAAAACAAATTGCCCTTGCACTTAAGAAAGTGAAAGTTTGTTTTATAATGTTGTATAATGTACATTGTACATGCGCATGTTTTGCCTGCATCTTAGTGTAAATTTACTTTTCGTGAGGTCTTGATCTATGTTGTACTGCTTTTTTGTAATCTTGTTATAATTACTTGTAAATATTGTGATTGTATTTGATTGTATTACGTTGTACTGCTACTTTGTAATCTGTGTATTTACTTATAAATATTGTGATTGTATTTAATTGTTTCAATAAAACTTAAAAAAAAAAAAAAAAAAAAAAAAAAAAAAACTATAGGCATAAACGACTAGTAATATTGTCGATTGCTGGTATCAAGAGATTACACAATATTACGAGAGATCACCAGAGAGAAAAAATGCTCATCAGATAGGGAAAAGTAATATAAATAGTTTTGGCACCTGGCCAAATGAAATAAACAAATAAAAAGTACAAGCTCTCATTCTTACTGACCATTTATAATATTCAAAATGCTTGCTCACTTGGCAGCACCGATGGCTAGTTTTCTCTCCTTTGTGCAAAAGAAAATTACAAAAGTGACCGTAGGCTTTGTAACGCCGCACCGACACCTGGAAAAATATATCGTTTACCTAACAAAAGCAGAAAGTTCGAGAGATACCACAGAGAATCCCATTCTGTTATGCTCGATTGTCGATACAGAGCAATCCAATCGTCTTTCGAATTATTGATTTGTATATTAGTATTACATAATTGTAGCAATGGCATCAAACATGTATTGTACATTAGCTCTCCTGTTGAGAGCCATAAAGGTGTTAACAAATATTCCACGGATATGACGCTTTCAAGTTTATTAATAAGTCTCATTGCAAGGTTTCATTTCAAATTTGACAAACAAACCTTCTGTCAAATTGTTTATAGATTGTTTTTGTTTTTCACTTGTTTTTCCTCGTCACAAATTTACGAGGTAAACAATCACATTTTCTCAAGGCATGAAACTAATTATCTATAGTATAATTTAATGCATACGTCATGAAATTATATTTTGCTTTATTTATAAATATGTTTGCACTATATTCTAACTTATCATTGTTCCCTGTCTTTTATAAGATTGTTTTCACGACTTTCACTAACATGGTATGCTTCTGTTTGTAAGACAATTTGGAGAGAAGAACAATACGTTTTGATAGCTGATTTTCTGTATTGGATTTTTTCATTATTGTCTGATTTCATTCAAACTTTCCCCAGTCTGCTTCTCTGATTGTTCTGCTTTCTTCTAGAGTAGTCTGCTATCAAGTTTGGATTTCCCTTTAAAGTAAAATACACAGGACTTTAAATGATACCGAATGCAATTACAAGTATCTTAATCACACAGAAACAACAGATATATATCAGTAGTCAAACTCAAGTGTGAAATTTTCAGTTCTCATCTAATGTTGATATCGATTGTTGTATTTATTTCCAAACTGGCCAATATGTCCAGTGCCTAAAAGTGATACACATTTTAGACCAGATGCACTTACATTTTTTTCATAACAGGAATCACATAAATAAAACCAAACAAACAAACAAACAAACAAACATAATTGCATAAATGATTAAATAAGGTATGTCAACAATGTTATACAAGGGTTGTTATTCTGACATTCAATAAGAACCCAAGTCCTCTTCTCATGCCTTTTAGAAAACCTAATACCGGTAAAACTATTAAAGATTACCAAAACAAAGTCCTCTCAAGTATTTGATGTTTGTTTGCATTGATTTCTCTTTCATATAATGTCATTAATTGTATAACTGACAAAACAACAGACTTTAACAGTCAATTATTTGCGTTAAAAAATATCACTAAGAATTCATCACTGAAATTGGGTGTGTCAATAATGTTATACAAGAGGAGTTGTTATTCTGACATTCAATTAGAACCCAAGCACTCTTCTCATGCCCTTTTAGAAAACCTAATACCGGTACAACTAAGATTACCAAAACAAAGTCCTCTCAAGTATTTGATGTCTGTTTGCATTGATTTCTCTGCAGAGGCGGCCCTCTCGGGGGGAGTGGGGGGGGGGGGGCCCCCCCCCCACTTTTTCAAGCACCCGAAAAGTGCCCCTTTTTACATAGGAAAAGTGCCCCTTTAACTTTTTAAGAAGTGCCCCTTTTTACATAGGAATAGTGCCACTTTTACCTTGACAAGTGCCCCTATTAAATTGTAAAAGTGCCCCTTTCCCTTTTCAACTCTGATAAGTGCCCCTTTTCCTTCGACAAGTTCCCATTTTCCTTTGCAATAAGTGTCCATTTTACATTCTCATAAGTGCCCTTTTTAATCTCTAGTAAGTGCCCATAGTTAGGTACGAAAAGTTTGTAAGAAGTGCCCCTTCCCCTTTTTGTAACTACCCCCATTTTAACTTGGATAAGCGCACCTTATATTTGCACATGTGCCCTTTTCCCTTTCTAATAAGTGCCCTTTTTCCTAATGATAAGTGCTCCATTAAAAAAGAGCCCCTTCCTCTTCTCATAAGTGCCCCTTCTATGGTAAATGACCCTTTTCGTGTACAAGTTACTCCTTTTCACTTCAGATAAGTGCCCACTTCACCTCCGATAAATGCCCCTTTAAAATCTGATAATTAATTCACATTTTCCTTTATAAAACGTGCCCCTTTTTCATTCACATAAGTGCCCCTTTTAATATCTGTTCATTGCCCCTGTTCAGGTGCGATAAGTGCCTATTTTCACCTCTGATAATTTCCCTTAACAATATATAATAATATTTTATATGCCCTATCAAAATTTGATAAGGGCCCCTTTTCTGTCGACAAATGCCCATTTCCTATTCTCATGACTGACTTTTTTTTCATCCCTGGCGAGTGCCTGTTTTCGAGCGTGTAAGAAGTGCTCCATTTTCACCTCTGATAATTACTCTTTGTAATTTGGCACATGCTTCTTTTCTTTCCTGATAAGTGTCCCCTTTTCCTCTCATCTTTAAACGTGCCCTAGCTAATTTCAAGCGATTAAAAGCAATTTAATGTAGGGGTATATACCAATGTCTAAAAAATTGTATATTTTCGCTTTGAGATTTCCCTTTGTAGGTGCCTTTTTCTCTAGAAAGTGCCCTTTTTTCTTGATGCCCCCCCCCCCACTTTGGAAGTCGCTCGGCCGCCCCTGTTTCTCTGTAATATAATGTCATTAATTGTATAACTGACAAAACAAAAGACTTCAACAGTCAATTATTCGTAATTAAAAAACATGACTAAAAATTCATCTCATAACCACCCACAGGAATATTCATTTAAAAATCAAACAAGAAATTATTTTTGTACAAATACATCTCACACAAAAATGCCTTAGAGAAATGCTATCACGTCATTCAAACTTAACCTCTCTCTGTTTTCACTGCAATCACATGACATTCCATGCTTTGCTAACACTTTAAAATAGCCTTTTCAATGCTTAAATGGCCATTTGCGGAAATTGTTTAACCTCGTTTAGCAGTGGTACTTATCTAACTTGAGGATATTTAAATTATCATTTGAAGAACTACTACAAGGAAAGAAAATGCAGACGTCATACATGCTCAATTAATCGCCCATTAAGTTTCTTGATTAATAATTGGAATCCTAGTGCAATTAAAATTTTCTGTCAAAATTGTATTTCAAGTTTTCTACTATCTCAACAATTATGACCTTTTTGCCCCTAAAATTTGAATTCTTTTGATTTTGCATAAATCTATCAAATCATCCGTAACTTAATATCTTCATCTGGAAATCTGAGATAATTTAACATTACAACAGCAAGTTGTGATGTTGAATTATCTCACAAAAATCACATCCAATCAAAATCAAATCAAAATATCAAATCAAATCAAATGTATACCCGGATACTTGAAATAGGCCGAGTTTTGTGAAATATCTTTTCCCTATTGCAAAGTCAAAATGAAAAACTATAAAAATAGAATAATTTTCTCATAATAAAGAGTTGTGTATGATATCCTAACGTGCAGGTTCCCAGAGATACATGTAATACTAGCAGTAATTATTAAGACTGATGAAATTTATTTCCTCCACTAATCATCAGGTGTTCCAGTTTGTTGTTTATCCCGCACCTTCTCTAGCAGTCCTTCCCTCAGTAAAGCAATTATATTTGGCTGTGTCAAGCATTCAACCAGTGTTGCCATGGTAACATCAACAAATGAATCTGAAGTCTCAAGCGTAGCGCTGGAGGGCACGCCGGTCTCTTGCTCAATTTTCAAATTAGCACAGTCATTAGCTCTGCGTGATGCGGTGAGCTGGGTAACAGACCCATGGCAGGGAACAGGGAACACCGACTGCCTAGCAACCATCATCCCACTCCCGGGTATGGTTACATTGTCACAAAGCTTAATTCGTTTGACAGAGTCCGACTGGTTTTGCCCTCGGTCCTTACCCTCCATTCCACTCTGCCCACTACCCGGCTGCTCCACGCAGGTGGAGACTGAATCGACAAGAAGGCCTTGGGTGGACCTGCTATCATCAATGGGGTCTACCGTAATAGGAGCCGTTGAAAGGGTAAAAGGATAATAGGAATGAGATGTTTGTTGGTAACTGGAAATTCCCTTGGTGTTTCCTAAATCCATCGCCTCAACGTGTGATGCTTTCTCACCCATGTTTACACTTGCATCACCCCTATTCTTTTCATCGGAATCAACATTTCTTTGAAACTGTTCCTTTAAGGTATCTCTCTTGCTAGCATGGCAGTGTCTCAAAGAAGGATCACCTTCTTTTAGATTTATCAAGGCTTCTGGCATGTTTTCTTCCATCTCGTGTGATGTTTTTGAGTAATGTGTAAAGGCTGCATCAACTGCATCACCAAGCAAAGCCAAATTGGTACTTGCGCTTGTAGCCTCCTAGAAATCAGAATCAAATTAATACAAATTGTAAATAAAAAGTAGTCTAACACAAAAATAAAAAGGTATGGAGAACAGCTTATGGTAAACAGTGGTGTGTTCATAGTATGTTTACTGGATAATCCCAAGATTTCCAACTATGGTAAAATGACCAAATCACATTGTGGCATCTCTAATTTACCAAACAAACAAGAACAGAATATGCAGTGTTTATGGCTGCCCCATATTCATCCTTATCATCACAGTTATCTGAACAGTGAATGGGGGGGGGGGGGGGGAATAAAAAAAAAAACATATCTATTGTACATCAATTTCACCACAAAGCCGAATCGAAAAAGAAAAACAAATGTTTTGGAGGGGGCACAAATGAAAATAAGTATGTAGGAAATTTATGATCACTATGGGAGACAATTCTTAACCCCATCCCATGGTGACATTGATACAAAATTAAAAAATGTCCTAGTTTTCAATTTTATCATTTAATTTAGCCCCCCCCCCCCCCCTGGTTTCATTTACCATTTCGCTTCCTCTACATGTACATATCCCACTGCACTTCTCTTCCCTACTTTCAAATTTTGTTTTTTTAAATCAAACACTCTCATAAAAATTATATGCAGCAAGGTTCATTCAGGCTTCTTTGTAATCAAAGTGAGTTGTCTAAACTTCTCATGAAATAATCAACATCCTTCTTTTTACATGAATCTTGCAATGTGTTTTCATTTTTTGATCTGGCCCTTTTAAAAAAAATCAAATAAATTTAGTGATTACCGTATCTTTCAACTACAATGCCAAAATTGCAATACAGCAATCTCATAAGCAATATATAAGCCGAAAGACTGAGACGAGATGAGAAGAACTAAAAGATGCCGTCTTCAACACTATTAACTAATGGAGAAATCTACATATCCTTTTCCCTAATACATCCTTCACCATAAAGCTCTTGATGATGAAGACGTAGAACAAAGTCAACATAATCTATCCATACACATTCCTTATCAACCCATTATCTACAAGAGCCAGGAGGCTCATGTATTAAGCTTAAAGGAATAGGAAACTTCAGTAGTCAGTGGCTTAAATGTACTAATACATGTTACAGTAAAATAGAATAACATTTATAATGAATTTACATAAATATTTTCTTGGAGCTTCTTGCTGCCTCTCGACTATTACCTGATTTACTAGCACCTGATTAATCTTTGCTCTCTCATTGGTTGGTCTCATCTGTTGAACAGCGTATTAACATTAAAATAACCCCTCTCTCTAACATAAAATTTATTTAAAAAAAATAATAATCAGTTAAAGGTAAAGACCAGTATTGGAAACGCCCCAATTTCAAAAAATGAAATGGAAGCTCTCATTACCAATCATGTGAAAGAATATGTTTTGACTAATACATGATGATAACAAATTTGCCGGAACCGCCTACTAATTCATATATTTGGTAAATTTGTTTCTCTCATGGTCGTGTGAGAGATATAGGGTAGTCCCATATACATCTTTTCTGTGTATAGTGCTTGTAACTTTACAAAGAATGGGCCAAATTTCTTATCATTTTGATGATTCCAGAACCTTGCAGATGC
>JAVYIG010012566.1:0-52802 GCA_035222895.1 Strongylocentrotus droebachiensis
ATATATGAATTAGTATTTTTTTTTAAATTGGGGCGTTTCCAATACTGGTCTTTACCTTTAATGTTATCTATTAAAGGTACTATGTCCTTTTTGCAGGCCAAAAAAATGAAAAGTTTAAATTCCAATGGTATTTAAAAGATAATACTAATTTAGAACTCCCCTTAAAAAAATGGCGCTTGAAAATGTCTTAAAGGGATTGTTTAACAATGTTAAATCTGAGATACACGGCCCTACGTGTTGACATGGTGTAATATTGAAGCCCTTAAAAAATTGCGCTTCGAAATGATCAAGAAGTGCCTCAAAAAAGTAAAAATCTTTGAGTGACCGGTTTTACCATACTCGTTTTCCCCAATAGACTGTAGTGTTATGAAAACCGTCAGGCGAACGGTTTTCAAAAATGTGTAATTCCAATCATAAATATCTTGATAATCAGACAGGCGATCGGCTTGTAAAAGTCATGGGGTTCCTGACTGACCTAAAGGTTTATAATTATCATTGCATCATGAGCTAAATCCAGAATTTGGTTTTAGAATCTGAGACAAAGTTACCGGATCCCTTTAAAGTGGGAAAATAACAACTATTAGTTGTCAAATCGACTTAGGAGCTATAGAGCCAATAAGTAATAGTCTTGATTTTCAGACCATTGTACCGCATGGTCGAACATTTTATGCTGCGCAAAGATTCAATCAGTTTAAGTGTGGCCATTACAAGAAGTGGGTTATTGATGTAGACAAATCTTTTACAGCTCGTTTTATGTATGTTATTAACAAAGAAGAAGAAAAAGCCAGTCAGTCACTCAATACTGACAATAGTGTCTGACAGTGAAGTCTAGCAAGTGAGCGGGTTTCCTTGCATAATTTGAATATTAGGACACTGCTAACGTTAAAATTTCACAGATAGGACATACATGACATATTCATAATTCCTGCAAAGTTCTACAGAATTTGAGGTTGGCTGCAAAAGGGACATAGTATCTTTAAAGTCATATTACTGTTATTTTTATAATCACTTTAATAATGGTAGGCCGAATGCTTTTCAAACAGATTATGATTAAAAAAATTAAATTGTAATCAACACATATTTTACAAAATTAATTAGGGAATTCGATTATAAAAAGCATGAAATTTTGAAGAAAAAAGTTCAGATCCTTATTTTTCACTCCCCAAAACTACTTGCTCTTGGAGGATAACAATATATCCTAAATCTGATTGCGAATACCAGTTGTCAAAATCTGGTAATGTCAGGATTATAATTATTACTTGATATTTGGATATAAGTTTTTGGGGTAAAGTGCATACTACATCAATGTTGTCTTCATATCATCAAATGTTGACAATATATTTTCCACTATTCTAATGATGTGATAATTAACATTTAAAAATCTATTTCCACTTTACTTTCCAGGATGAATTGTCAAATTGTGAGGAATACCATCGGATTGCGAAGGATGCTAAAGCTTTTAAGCAACAAGCACAGGATGATTGCCTCAAAAAGATCGACAGGAACAGTGAGAGACTCAACAGGAAACACAAAGAAGAGGTATTACCTACATGTATGACATCACAATCACCATCATTGTAATTACTAAACATCATTGAGGAGGCAAGATAGCTCAGTCAGCATAGAGTCTGCCTGTCAAACCAAAGATCATGGCCCGAATTCACAAACAAGGTTTGTCAACAACCCTAGGTTTATATGCGTCATATGACGTGTTTTGACGCGTTTCAGACCAAGGGTTGTCTGAACATTGGTCTGAAACGCATCGAAATGCGTCATATGACACATAAACCTAAGTTTGTCGACAAACCTCCTTTGTGAATTCGGGCCCTTGGGTTTGGATGCAACCTATGCAGATGACTGTAGCCTGTATGAGTTGAAAACATCCTGTCCCACAGATAGGATGTGTAATGGAGGCCCCATAGGGAAGAGAGTCACCATCTTTGTACGTTGCAAACCCACAGCAATATAGGGGAAACCCCAGTGTGGGTACCCCGGTGTGTTGGTATCCCCTGCACATCCTCAGTTATACAGGGGGGGGGGGGGGGGGAGGAGACGTAAGGGTTACAGTAATTCAGTTCAGTAGCAGGGCAAGACCAAGCTATTTTGTCGCATATGTTACTGACTACATATCTGATGACTGAATCATGCTGATACATCTACTAGAGTTTGAAACTAACAAAATATAAAATATTATAGTTTTGTGTCAATTTATGCTCACAATTTCATAATGCAAATAAATAATATGGATCAATCATTAAATTTAAAACCAACATGAACACCATTATCAATGGTATTAATTACCATCATCACCTCCATCTTTATCACCACTATTATTATCATCGTTACTATCATTACCTAGTGGCAGCACCAGGAAAGGGAAGGGGTGTTGTGAGGGGGGCATTTGTACCCCTACCTCAACCCTTTCAGCTCCTGTGCAAAGTTTATTCATTTATTAGTTTATTTATTTATTTGCGCAATTATTAAAGAATAATAAAGTATTGCAACAGACTCACCATTTGCCTGTTTTTGGAAGTGATTTAACAATAAGTACACACATACAAGTCTTTCCTTGCCTCCATATACTAAAACAACAACATAAAAAGAAGATAATTGAACTTGTTGCCCAAACCACATCATTTATTTGTGTTTACATTATTACTTCTATCAATTTCCTAGCAAGATGCAGTTCCATTCCTAAAACACTTGACAGTAAACTTTGATCTATTAAATTGCCACCCCACAAGTTTTATCATGGATAAAAGACAAACATCCATGTGTGTGCAGTCATATTTCTCTTTCTACCTATTAATGCTGTTTACAATTTTAGCATGCATTCTAACAAAGATAATGTGACATATGCTTGTAGCATCTCATCCCTGATCAAAGAGAAACAAAGGGGGGGGGGTGTCAAAGATGGTGCTGCCTTTTTCAACCAAGCAAACTATTATTTTATATGTTTTAAATTTAAAGGTTATATTTACATTTTCACAAGAGAAAAGTTCTGAAGAAGATGCTTTTTCTTGCTTTTTCTTTGTATTTGTTGTGTTAGAGATAAGTGAGCTCTAGATGGCGCTGTCCTGTTAGCATCAATCATACCGGTCACGTTGAATCATCCTCTCCATCTTAAATGGGCAAGCTTGGAGTGTTTACTCTATAGCCAAGCTAATTTGTGAGTCAATTAACTGTAATGCATAATTACGCTCACACGCTACCCATCGACAATCATCTCCTTCCCAACCGAGTTATGAAGTGAATTTATGTATTCCATTGAAGAAGCAATATGGAGGCAACCTTCTTGTGGGCATCATGGCTGATGCACACGTTTTAGTCAGTACTCAAGAACTCATCTCATGTTACTCTACCATACGCCCTCGCTCACCTTCCACATGCAAGGGTTTATTGATGAGGTATACCTCATTCATATTCATGACTCAAGTGTCATTATTGATTTGCATATCAAGAGCTTTTCATCACTCTGTAATGTAATAACATCAGTTTTATACCACTCTCTACAAAACTGATTCCAGATTCCAGCAAGGCAGAAAATAGAAAAATTCTTGAAATACATGGAAGATAATAAAATATGCGTTTCTTAAGTCTTGACTGGCTTTATTGAACTATAGCAAAAACAAAAACCACCAGTCTTCAACTTTTCATTTCAATTTGATGTATAAATTCTTAATACACTCAACAAGAGAGTAATATGTAGGTCTACTTTGAATGACGTTTCTTTTTGTGTGCATGTGTGTAGAAGGCTCTACATACATGTAGACTGCTGCCATCTTGTGTTCAAACAAGAATATTGTAGGAATTAGACCACAGTTCACAGGAAGAAAAAAATTACACTTGAGCTATTGTTATGGCTATTGTGGGAACTTTGTTAGAATTGTATCAAAAGAATCTGGAATCATATTGGAAAAAAAAGATAGAGTAAAAAATAATAATTCGTCCTTGTTTTCACGAAGTGACGGTAGTGAGGAAAATCGTAACGCAAAGTGAATGCAATTTTTTTTCACTACCGTCACTTCGTGAAAACAGCGACGAATTGTACTTTCTAATCTTAATTACTCCTCTGTATCTTTGCTGATGCCTAGTATGTGAAAGATGTACAGGTTACCTTGGCAAAAATCTTTTTTTTTGTGTGTACGTGTTTGAGTGTGTAGTGAAGGCTCTATCATTTGTAAATTGCTGCCATCTTGTGTTCAGTAATGAATATTACATACATGTACATATATGAATATAATTAAAGAAGTGTAAAAATGTGTAAGTTATCTTTACATCTGTTATTAGGAGATCTATACAAATGTTGAGTAAATTATACATTCAACAAAATGAAAAATGGAATAAAGTGTATTTCAGAAATAATGGTACATTATTAATAATACACATTACTAACATACACTTAATGTAATTTTGATTTTTCTTTTGTCTTATAGATGATGTCTCTCATCAGTTCCAAGCTACAGGCAGAAACTGATTGGCTAGAAGAAAGAGAACGAGTGAGTAATCTTATTATTCATTCCACTTGTTACTAATGAGTCAGTTCACATTTGTGTGGCTCTACTACACCATAGATTCATGTTTTGACAAACTAAGTTTATCTTCTTTATTAAAACTTTCAAATCTTCTCTCACAATGCATTTTTAGTAAACAATATACACTCATATTTAGAATGTTTATCTAATAATCTAAGTGATGGTTAAGTGAATTTCATATATTTTTCGTGGTTCTTTTAGTCTTCGTTTTTTTTTTAATGTTTATTCCCCCTTTTTTTTCTTTTTTAAATATTATCCATCTGCAATATAGATCTGTAAAGTAAGGCAGTCAAAAAACTGCCTGAATTGTGAGACTTCTACATGTTAATTCATTCTTTTCTCTTTCCCCTTCTTTTGATTTCTCATAATTTTTGTCCATTAAGCATTCATGAGAGCACATTATCATAGTATGAGAGGAGACTGGAGGTCAGAGGGATATTTGAGAAACAATGTTCCTCTATGTTAATTACAATGACCTCCATATGGCTTAGGGTAATTTACTATTGCTGGATTCTGTAACAGGTGACAAAAGAGTCTGGAGCCTAAAGACCACACATTATGCCTGGGAAATTGGTAGAGTTTTAAAACATAATGAGAATTAATGAACCAGGAACCATTAAGAATGTGAGCAGTAAAACTGGGCTCAAGTGAGTGCTAAAAATCATAGAAAACATGCCTATAAATTTGAAACTAAACCACCTGAGATTTATTGAAATAAATGTCTTGAGAATAACAGCCATCAGCGATTGAACTCTCTTCTCAGCAGATATATTGATTTGATAGAATCATGCAGTAATATATAATATTAGTATTCACTTCGTGAAATACCAGGTATTCTTGTTCATTCTGTGTATAAAGTTTAATGCAACTATTCAAAATCATTTTTTCAGTCTGTTCAAATACATTTTTATTAACAGAAAATTCAGATTACCTTTAAAGGTAGTACAAATTTTTGGTATAGGGTCATTAATTTGGTTCAAATGAACATATTGGAAGCATACCGGTATGCGATCCTACAATATTCAGTGATCGTTGTCGTGGTTGAAATTGAGTCTAAAGTTATGAAATTGTAAATAATAAACTGTTTATGTTGTATAGTTCCCTCTCAAGGTCAAAATATTACTTAAGCTATCAAACAATGTTTCTTGACTAAAATCGATCAATTAGCTATTTCCGTTTGGAAATTATATAACACAACTACATATTCTGAGATTTTCATGGTTGCACCTACAATTGTACGGCCGTAGGCGCTATTTCAAATTTACCAAAATTTACCGGGAGCACCGGTAAATTTTTATATTCAATTTTTCTCAAAAGCAGAAGTGTTTTAGGGGCTAAATTTTCAAGTGCTACATGTAATACATCCACAGGGGCATCCAAATATATAAAAATTGTAAAGAATCACTATCCACCCAATTTTCATAATTTTCCAAAACTTTGTATTACTTTTAAATAAAGGTATTATGTAACTTTAACAAAACTTCCTGTAGAAAATCAGTCATAAAGGTAACTGTTTATATCTTTCCTTTTACTTAAAGGTAATACAAAGTTTTGGGAAATTTTGGAAATTGGGTGGATAGTGATTCCTTACAATTTTTATATATTTGGATTCCCCTGTGGATGTATTATAAGCACTAGAAATTTCAGCCTATAAAACACTTCTGTTTTCGAGAAAAATTTAATATAAAAATTTACCGGTGCTCCCTGTAAACTTTGATGAATTTCAAATAGCGTCTGCGGTCGTACAATGGTAGCTGCGACCATGGAAATCCCAGGATATGTAGTTGCGATGTATCATTTCCAAACGGGAATAGCTAATCTGTCGATTTTAGTCTAGAAACATTGTTTTATAGCTTAACTTATATCTTGACCTTAAGAGCTATACAACATAAAGAGTTTATTATTTACAATTTCATGACTTTAGACTCGATTTCAACCGCGACAACGATCACTGAATATTGTAGGATCCAGTGGCGGATCCAGGGGGGGGGCCCGGGCCCCCCTCCTTGAGAAAAAAATCATGTAAAATCACGTGATTTTTACCTTTTTTGGGGGTTGGGCCCCCCCCCTGGCGCTCAAGGGGGGGGTGCAAATTGAAAAATTTTCGAGGACCAAAAAAAATGTGCTCACTACCCCCCCCCCCCCCCCCCCCCCCACTGAGCGACTTTTCGGTCGGCGCGATTTTCAAATTTTCGGGAGCAAACAAAAATGAAGAAAGTTGGGCCCCCTCCCCTAAGAAATCCTGGATCCGCGCCTGGTAGGATCGCATTTGCTTCCAATATGTTCATTCGAACCAAATAAATAATCACCAACTTTCACACCCAATTCAAAATAGTACCATTGTGCAAAGCAAATATTCATTCAGACAGGCATCTTCACACTAAAACCAAGAAGGGAAACAATTCAGTGAAGTATTTGTGTGCAATTGGTCAGTTGCTATAGAAAACCGTTTTCTTTCTTTGCAATCTGAATCAACATTCTAGTACTATGGCTATAATCTCCACCCATTATTTCATTTGTATCAGTCCTAAGCTTGATCCTGCACACTATCTGTGTTTTGAAGAAGTTCTTTAGAACCCAAAGTCCTTGAAACAGTATTCAGAAGAAGAAGAGATGTGTGGTCAAAAGTGGTTGAATCCCCACAAAAAAAACACAGTGAAAAGTGCTTTGGTATAGACTTACTTTTTAATGAGCATAAACATTGAGGTAGGCCTAAAATAATTAATTGCATTGAGAAGTAGAGAATAATGATGTATGGGACAGGAGATATTTTGTTTGCCAGAATCTCAAACATTCTAACACTCAAGACAATAGTTTAGGAGGCTTCTTTTTTGTGAAAGCCGTACTTTCACACTTACTTGCTCTGGACAGTAACATGATATTTTAGAATTGTTGATGAGGATTAGTAAAAACTAGACAGGAGACTTTTGTATGAGGAATTTGTGACTACAAGTATTTGACTGAAATTCTAAGCAAAATGAAAACAGATTTGTAGATTTCAATTCAGGGCATGAAGTCATTGTTTATGATTTTTTTTTCCCAACTAACTAAGGCCTGTCCTCATTAGACCAAAGTTGCAAAATAACCTGTTTTTTTCAGAATCAGGATATTTTCCCGAAGCTCGAAATTGCGTCTTCACCAGACCGATACGCTCATCACAAACTAGCTTGGATGGGCGCAAATTAGCCAGCTATTTTGGAAACAAGACCAAGATTTCTTGGGATATTTTCTTGACCAAATAGCCCACTAATTGTAACTGCGGGCTGATAAAGACGCAATTTAGCTGGCTAATTTGAGATCGGGCTTGTTAAAAAAGCGGGTTATTTTGCAAGTGTCAAGCCCTGTTCAACGTCCAAGTTGCCAAGGTAATTCACAGTTCTTCAGATAAATCTCTAAAGACGATGTTGCAAACAACAGATAGTTTTAAGCACTTTTATCTTATGCTTATTATGTATTAACTCCATGGTCAAATGTACTCTGCACATGTTTGAAAGTCTGTTTTCAATTTCAGTCACAGTATTGATCGTGTTGATACTCACATACTCAGAAACATGATCTGTGACAGAGTTGATGTTTGTTAGCTTTCGGTGAACATACCTTTTCCTACATTGATATGATCATAGATTGTAATCATTCCTAATCCATCTTGGTCTCATGAGGTGCCAAGGGGGACAAACCTCATTTCATATTTTCAAATATTCCCCAGTAAGGTGACTCAAAACAATGTGCAAGAAAAAAATTCAGCTTAAACTATCACAAATAGAGTAATATTAATCAAAAGGCATCCTTAGACACTTAGGCCTATAGAATGCCATCATATAGCATAGCTGGAGACAATTTATTAACATTCTTGTTTGTTTTACATGTAGGCTTACTATGAAAAAATTGCAGTCATATCAATATATTCATGTATATTTTCATAACATATCGGCATTGCATCTTTCAACAAAATGAATTTAGAAGTGCATGTACAGTATGTGTCCAAAAATTGAAAAATATTATGATTTAGAGAGAGAGGGAGAGAGAGAAAAAGATGTACTTCAATTCAAGATATTTTATTTAGTATTAACAATTGTAAAAAAAGAAATTCTCATTCCTAATGAATCCTAGTTTTGTACTTTCAGCATGATGTGGATTTTGTGTCCAGAAGCTTTAAAAATAAAGTTTAGTCCTCTCTTTTGCATTTGGATTTAGCACAATATATGCATTAAATAAAATATTTGTCCTTTATAACATGGTCCAACGTATTTAAGTCTTTAATTGTTTATGAAATGATGCCTGTTCACTTCTTCACATTACCGTTTGAAATCATCTGTCTGGATACCCAACCTGCCTGAACACATGGCGTGTGGGTAACTGGGTTTATTTCAAATTAAATCAGTTTCATCTTGCTTCTTAGCTCATGTTTTCATTTATCAAAATGGACTTCATCAAAATTGGAAATCTTGTAATTGCAGTTTGAGTGAGAAGATACAAGGCACTCCTTCTAACCCTCCAGCGTACGTTAAGCCTTGGTCTATCCCGATACTCACCGTGATATGATCAGAAGTCAAGATAACAAACATGGGATAGTTGTCTACTTTTGAAACTTCTCCTAGTGACATATGTTCTTTCCTCTCCTAATTGTCTAAATGCGTTGGCAATCTTTGTTAGAGTTCAAACCCACGCACAGGTGACTCTCGCTCATCCGCACCAGTAAACCTGGAGCAAAAATGACACTAATGAGAGGAAGCACTTTTATTCACCCCATTCCATGTTTTCTTTTAAAAGAATCAAATTGTTCTTCATTTCCAGTCGTGAAAATTGGGAATTTGTCTCTTTTTTCTCTATAATTCATCATTGTAACTTTTCATCAGCACTGTTGATTTGTTACTTTCGGTTTCTACCAAGTGAATAGGCATTTTAATGCAAAACAGAACCATCTACTTGTATGAGTAATAAAATATTTCATTTCCACCAGAAATTACCACCTTTTTTCAAGCAGCCAAACATGCCTGAAGGAGTGTTAGGCACACATGGGGTACAGTTTGTATTGTGAACTATGACAATCAAAATGCACACAACTTGTGATTATCCACAATTTAGGATGAAAGAAACACAGAAATGTATGGGTTATAAATGACATTCAATTACAAATTATTTAATACTAGAAATTTAAGAGAAAACATCACAATGACCTGCTTTGGATGTTTCATTACCGTTTTGTTTTATTTTTAATATACAGTTGCAGCACCTTTTGGATCAACATGAGAAACAGAATGCAGTTCTAACTGACCAACTAGAAGCACTCAAGAAACATGACCTCAAAATAGATGTAAGTCCATTCAATGAGACCATTCTATGCCATTCAATTTTCTTAATCTGTTTCATGTAATAAGACCTTAACCTCCTTCTGTGTCAACTTTTGTTAATGAACTTGCTAGACTCATATTTTTTAGTTTTGATTCATTGTTTCGCTGCTAAATTTGGCAGGAATTAAAATACTACATTACCATTATTGTTTAAAAATAAAAAGCTAGACATTTTTATTCCAAACAAATCGTACCTCGTAAAACATTGTTTGGCAGTATTTGCCGTCCATGCCATTGACCAGGAGCGGTTCTTGGATATCTTTTTAGGGGTGGGAGCTTGAGGGTTCTTGCATATTTTATGTCTGCATTTGCCTCATATTTTGGGGGAGCTTAAAGAAATTGGTTGGGAGGGCTGGAGTCCCCCTCCCCCAAAGCTCACCTAGAGAACCGCTACTGCATGGTAGGGTTTATGGTTCATGTAAGTCCATTCGCTCTCATTCCTTTTTCCTTTGAGCCTTGTAGTTATTTGGAGTTTCAGGTTGAGATGCCGAATTGACCTCATATTTTCATGATATGAATTTATAAGCAACATATCTAGATAACTTGAAGTCTAAGTACCTAACTCAGATCTTTTTCTTCACTTTTCTTTTCTATCAGGTGGTTAATCAACGCCTTGATCAGTCTCTGAAGGAGATGGTAGAGTTGAAACAGACAAACAAGCAGCTGAACCTTCAGATAGAGCAGCTCCACGAAGATGAGAACAATCATGCTGTAACATACCAGGAGAGAATCCACCAGGTAGAGGGTGAGAAGGAGATACTGGAACTAGAACTTCAGGAAGTCCAGCAAAGACTGCACGAGTTTGAGCTAAGGGTAAAGGTCTTGGAGGAAGCGTTGAGTGCTGTAGGTCAACAAACCAAAGAGAGACATTCTGCCAAGTCCAAGCTGAGGCAACAACTAGAGCAGGTTAGCAAGGAGATCATAAGCTACCAAACACAGATCATGGAACTAGAAGAGATGGTGAGTGATCTGAGGAAGGAGCTTCAAGAAAGGACCAATCAACGGGATCAAGAGACCTCTACCAAGGAGAAGTTGTTGATCTTCCTGCAGCAGTTACAGGAGGAGTGCAGGAGACTCAAGGAAGAGCTTGCTTCAAGACAACCAGATAGGCAAGCTACTCAGGAGAGAGTCGGATTCAGGGAGTTTGTCGGGATGAGACGAGAGTTGAACATTCTTAAAGATGAGAATGATTGGTTGAAACAGAGTAGGAAGAAACCCAAGTCGTTACCGAGTTTGAAAGGACCAAGTCCTGATGGCTACCTTTCTGCTGATTCTAATAATTCAAGAACTCTCGGACAAGCTAAATCAGAGACTGCTGTCCGGGTCTATAAAAGATAACAAGAACAAAACAGTTTTAGTAGTTTGATTCTACCCAAGATTGGACCTCGGAAATAAAGTATTTTGACAGAAATCGTATAGATATCAAATTTTATGTAAACCATTTCGTTCTTGTGTCATGAAATTAATAATAATAATTCACTACATTGTTGTCTTTGTAGTGGGTGGGAGTGGGTGCCATATAGAATTCCCTCCACGTATTCCCTGCGTGTCGTAAAAGGCGACTAAAAGGGACTGCATTGGGCAGCAGCGATGCAGTGAGAGTTCAGGCGGATGATCCTATCAGGGACAACGGCGTCTCTCAGAACTGGTGTTCACATGGATTTATTCATGGTCACCACACTGCGGTGAGGAAGGCAACGGGAAACCACCTTCACTATTCTTCCCAAGATATACCATGGAAAGACACAATTCAAAATCAAAGAGAAACGGCGTGAAGGGAACCTCTAGAAATAGAGGTGCCTCGCTCGGTAGGCCTTCCCATGTGCGACAGGTGGGACCCGATCGTCATTCAGCGTCTGTCCGCAACCGTAACATCATGCGCATCGGCACCTGGAATGTACGCACTCTCTACCAGAAAGGGAAATTGGACAACGTCGTGCAAGAAATGAACAGGATGAGAATTAATATTCTAGGCATTAGTGAAACAAGATGGACTGGCAGTGGAGAATTCACAGTTGAAAAACACAAGATGATCTATTCAGGAGGGATAAGACATGAAAGAGGTGTAGGGGTGCTTCTGGATCCATTCACAGCTAACTGTGTTCTGGGCTTTTGGGCAGTCAGCGACAGAGTCTTGTTGGTCAAATTACAAGGGAAACCTTTCAACATGGCAATAATAGTGGTTTATGCACCCACAGCAGAAAGCACAGAGGAAGATATTGACATTTTTTATGAGCAATTAGAGACAGCCAAATCACAATGTAAATCGAATGAAATTGTAATTGCCATGGGAGACATGAACGCCAAGGTGGGAAGAGGCAGATATGGTAGAACAGTAGGGTCATATGGTATTGGAGACAGAAATGAAAGGGGTACCAGATGGATAGAGTGGTGCGAGGCCAAAGGAATGGTCATTGTCAATACATGGTTCAAGGAACATCCAAGAAGGATATATACTTGGAAAAGCCCCGGAGATCGTGCAAGAAATCAGATTGACTACATCACAATAAATGAACGGTTTAAAATAATAATAATAATAATAATGTAACTTATATCGCGCCAAATCCACTCTGTGGAGTGCTCAAGGCGCGTGTAAACAGGAAAAACGATCAAGACTTGAAAAGGAATGTTTTGAGATGAGTTTTGAAAGAATCAGAGGATAAACATTTTTTGATGTCTTCAGGAAGGCCATTCCATAATTTAGGACTAGAGTATACAAATGATCTTTCCCCCCACGTTTTGGTAATTTTGGGGGTCACAAGAAAATTGGAAGTGGATGAGCGTAGAGGTCTTGCAGGAGTGTAGTTTTGGATTAGAGAGATAAGGTATTGAGGTATAAAACAAGCTAAAACATATCCGGGTGCAGACTGTAGGAGTGATCACATTCCTGTTGTGGCAACTCTGCAATGTAAGCTAAAGAAGATGACAAAAGCCAAGTCAATCCAGAAGGTAGATTTCGAACAGCTACAGAATCGTGATGTTCGCCTCCGATATACTGTCAAAGTACAAAACAGATTCGATAGTCTCACCGACCAGGGAGAGGAGGTCACTTGGGAATCAATGAGGGACATTCTTGTAGAAACAGCTGAAGAGACATTACCTAAAAAGGAAAAGAAAAGTAAACAGAGATGGATGACGGAGGAGATTCTAGCAAAGATGAGTAAAAGGCAGAAGATCAAGGACAGAGATGGAAGTCAATACAGAGAGTTGGACAGAGAAATTCACGACCACTGCACAAAAGCTAAAGAGGAATGGCTGAACAAACAGTGCGCCGAGATAGAGAGAAGTTTTAATGCAAACGATCCCAGGGTTTTTAAGAAGGTAAATGAACTTTCTGGGAAGAAACTTCGGAGCTCCAAGTCGGGATGCATCAAGGCAAGGGATGGATCAGTACTGGTTGAAAAGGAAGAGATACTGAACAGATGGACTGAGTACATTGGCGAGCTTTTTGATGATGTAAGAAAGGAACCTCCACACTGTGCAGGATCTATTGAAGGACCTAGGATTCTGCTCTCAGAAGTGAGGTCAGCGATCAGCATGATGAAGAGGAACAAAGCTGCTGGTCCTGATGGAGTAGTAATGGAGATGGTCGAAGCATTGGAGAACTATGGTGTCATGAAACTAACTGAAGTCATCAATAAGATCTATGATGATGGAAAGTTTCCAGATGACCTGTGCAAATCGATATTTATTACACTTCCCAAGAAACCTGGAGCAGTGGAATGCGGGCAACATAGAATCATCAGCCTCATGAGCCATATCACAAAGATCATCTTGCGAGTTCTACTTCAAAGAGCAAGGAATCACCTAACTCCAGAAATTAGTAATGTGCAGTTTGGTTTTGTCAGAGATGCCGGAACTAGAAATGCTGTTTTTGTTCTGCGGTCTATAGCAGAAAGGGCCGTAGAAATGCAGAAAGACGTCTTCCTGTGTTTTATTGATTATACAAAAGCCTTTGATAAAGTAAGACACGATCAGTTATTTGAAGACTTAACCAAGATTGGACTAGACATAAAGGATATCAAGTTATTGCAAAATCTGTATTGGGAACAAACAGCATGTGTTAGGGTAGAAACAGAATTAAGTGACTACATCAACATTAAGAGGGGGGTTCGGCAAGGATGTGTCATGTCTCCAGATCTCTTCAATTACTACAGTGAGTTGATACTTAGAAACCTAGAACAGGAAAGAGGATTAAAAGTAGGAGGACATAATATCACAAACATACGGTATGCGGATGATACTATATTAATCGCAGAATCGGAGAAGGACCTGCAGCGACTTTTGGATGTTGTCGTCAGAGAAAGTGACAAGAGAGGATTATCATTAAATTACAAGAAAACGGAATGCATGGTAATTTCAAAGAAGGGAGGAATACCATGCTCTCTTAAGATCAACAACAATCAAATAGAGCAAGCCACCTCTATTAATTACCTCGGGACTACAATTACCGACGATGCAAGAGGCGAGCAAGATCTCAAGAGAAGGATTGCACTTGCAAAATCAACTTTCTCCAAGTTAGAAAACATCCTAAAGAATAAGAAGATGAAGATGAAAACAAGACTCCGCGTACTCAATTGCTACGTGTATCCAGTTCTAATGTATGGATGTGAAGCTTGGACCCTGACATCAGACCTAAGAAAGCGACTGGAAAGTTGTGAAGTTTGGTTCCTGAGAAGGATGCTAAGAATTTCATGGACAGAAAGAATTTCTAATGATGAGGTATTTGCCATGGCAGGAACAAGACGAAAGCTTCTGAATAATATAAGAGGTCGACAGCTGAGCTTCTTGGGCCATGTTATACGGAAGAATGGTTTGGAAAATCTTGCACTGACTGGAAGAATCGAGGGGAGGAGGAGTAGGGGTAGAAGGAGGATTCTGTGGATGAGTAGCTTAAGGAGTGGGATTTCTGAATGTGGAATTGATCTCGGGGAGAATGAATTACTTCATAGAATATGGGATAGAGAGTTGTGGCACTCCATGGTCGCCAACGTCTCAGGATATGGCACATAGAAGAAGAAGAAGTTGTCTTTGTATTTAGAAGAAGTGATTTTTTCTAAGTGGGTAAGAATATTGAATGATCATACATGAATGTGTATGAAGGGATAATACAATCAAAGATGAACCAAAGACAGTCTTTGTCTCAATCCTGAGGATTTTGAAGGTTGTGAAGTTTATTGCAAATATTTTTTTATTTTTCAAATCAACCTCTTTTCAGTAAAGTGATTCAAAATGTGCAACTTGTAAGACAATTGTCTTGAGAAGAATGTTGTTGATCAATATTTCTTGATTCCACTTTTATCGTTTTTGTATGAGAGAATGAATCATGACTGAAAAAAACATCATAAATTTCTATATTTTCATTTCTTGAACAATGTACATAGCATTAAGATATTATCCCTTTGGGAGAATAAAACCCCCACAGCTGTTCAACAAATGTAATATCACATTATCCATCCAAATTATGTGTGTTTGTCATTTGTGTCTTTTGAAAGGAAATCAAGCCATTTTGAATATCTTAATAAGTCTTCTTTCATGTCTTTGTTTTGTGTACATTGTTAGGAAATATACAATGTAACTATTCATAAATTATGAGAGTAAGATGCATTCAGTTGTTGTTGATATTTGATGTGTTTGTTTATGCACTTGTTTTAACCTGGTTTCTGTCCAGGGGAATCAACCAAATGATCGACTGTAGTAACCATGAAATAGTATTTTATTTAGCATATCAAATTAAAGTATTATAATTCCAGAATCTGGCTTCCATTGTAATGAAAAGTGCAATATATTTGATACTTTCTTCTTGATTTTTAATAATATACATGTAATATATCATCAATCGTTGTGTGCAGCTAATTCCAACATTGTTGAGAAATATTGAACTTTGTGTTTACTTACATGTAGGTTATGTTCCTGCCTAATTATATCACTTATTTTTTATAAATTTGTGTCATATGAGCCACACACAAAAAGTTCAAAAGTACCTTTAAAGGTAATACAAAGTTTTGGGTAATTTTGGAATTGGGCGGATAGTGATACAAGTGTTACAATTTTTATATATTTGGATGCCCCTGTGGATGTATTATAAGCGCTAGAAAATTTAGCGCCTAAAACAATTCTGCTTTCGAGAAAAATTGAATATAACAATTTACCGGTGCTCCCGGTAAATTTGGATAAATTTCAAATAGTGCCTTCGGCCGTACAATGGTAGCTGCGACCATGACAATCTCAGAATATGTAGATGTGATATATAACTTCCAAACTAGAATAGCAAATTGGTCGATTCTAGTCAAGAAACATTGTTTTATAGCTGAATTGATATCTTGACCTTGAGAGGGAGCTATACAACATAAAGAGTTAATTATTTACAATTCCATAACTTTAGACTCGATTCCAACCGCGACAACGATCACTGAATATTGTTGGATCGCTTATGCTTCCAATATGTTCATTTAAACCAAATTCATGACCCCATACCAAAACTTTGTATTACCTTTAAATTTAAAGTATTAAAACATAACTACTTTCCTGAACCTAATCATTTATCACTGACTATTCTGTTATCTTTTGCTTGTATTATAATTTGTGTACTGTATATCATTTCAGTGCATAGATATACTAAAGAACAGGTTTTCAGGCTGAAGAAAGTAATACATAAATGAAGGAAGGAATGAGTGATTAAGCGTGACAGGTTCAGTAGATCCAACATTTATACATAGAATGTTTGCATGGAAGCACATTGATAATGGTGTATGGATCTAATGATCTTTATTTCACATTAAATAAACATTGCTACCCAATTAACTCAATCTATGTCGATGAAGCTTCTCAATCTGTCAGGTTTACAGAAAAGTTTTGAATTAAATAATTAAATAATGAATACGGGGACATTATGAACATGATTCATTTTAGTCATATGACGTACATGTAGTGAATTATAATTAAACCTGTTTCTACAAATGTACACTTCTATATCTTAATGTGAAACCATACAGGAATCAATGCTTTATTAATGATGGATGCCTGCTAGACACATGTGTGTCGTATCTTGATCTAATATTTATCATTTTGATGGATAGGTGCTTTCCTCTGCCTTAGCTTACCTCTGAGTCGAAATGGGGCCTAAGATGCCCCCTTACTCAGGTAAACCTGGCTGATTAACAAGCACAAAGTCTTCCTTTTAATACTCTCAGAAAACGCCCAAAGCATTAGCTCAATTTACTGAATGCTTATGTGAAGAGAATATGCACATTTGTCATACTTAGTGATTCCAGCCTGCATACCATCATCTTACGGTTCGATGTGAAGAACATAGACCCTGTATGAAGTAAGAGATGAGCCAGTATAGAATGAGAGAGGAGTGGAAGAGAGCAAAGAGCACTACCATAAAGAGAAGAAGGAGAGTGAGAGATGGAGAGAGACAGGGAGTTAGAGAAAGAGAGGCATAAAGAGGGGTAAAGGGAGAGTTTGACGGAGACGGTGAAAGGGAGACAGAGCTAGAAAGAAGAGAGGAATATATAGAGAACAGGGGATATACTAAGGGAGAACGACAGCAAGAGAAAGAGAGAGTATAGACATAATTATACAAAAAGAGAGAAATGTCTACATATTGACAGTAATTAAAAATGTTACTTCTTCCTGTAATAATTTATAGTATAATGGAACTTCATTAGGTGTATATAAACAAGTTACAATACTCGAAAAATGTCAATAAATAACATTTATTTATAAAAATCCCCCCCCCCCCAAAAAAAAAAATATATATATATATATATATATATATCAGGTTAAGAACTTAAGGAGTGGTAAGCAAGATTGTGTTAAATTAGTGCTGTTTCGCATATTAATTCATTCATTCCGTGAATTGGTGTGATATTAGCAAAGTAATATATATTTAATGAAGAGAAGAGATAATGGTATATTTGATTTTTTGTTTGTTGAAACATCACATGTTGTGCTGACAGTTAAAACCCATCCAAAATTAGATAGTTTGGTAACTGTACAATATCTTTATCCTATCAACCTAGTTTTCGATGTTATTAATTGTCTTTTGTTTCTACCAGCCCGCATCCTGTCTAATCTCTTCAGCGTCCCAACTCTCCATTAAAAATCTTGTTCAAGTTTAGTTTAGCCATCCTCCACCCTCCACCGGAGTACCAGGATTCTTGAGAAGTAATTGAACTTAAATCCGTAAATTGCCCCAAACTGCGTCCACGTTCCTCTGCCTTTATCCTATTAGTGGTCCTGACTAAAAGTTAGAAGAGAGTCCACTTAGTGCAAGTCTCTCTGTTTCCATTAAGGTAGCAAGCGCCTGTCATACTGTGTCATACCAGCTTCAACTATTATGGATTACCTTCTTAATCAAAGAGCATTTCCGAACGTATTACGATGTATTCCTTAAGAACTTCAAGCAAAATCAGTTAAATAAATATTTCTATACATTCAGCATAATGTCCTCTACAATTAGGTCGATGTTACGATGCGCTGTCAATTACCTCACGCACGTTGAAAGATAGAAAGATGAAAAATAGGAGCAAACATGTAGTCAGGTACGCTGAGCAAAATGCTATTTCAAATGGATTTAAGTTGAACTCAGGTACGAGGCAAGGGAGATTCATTTCGAGTATTAAGAAAAGTTATAGGGATTTTAATCAATGAAAGTAAATTCCTGCCTGGATTCGAATCCTTCACGTTTATTTTCATTAAGTGAAATTGAAGTTGGGTATTCTTGCTTAATCACTCACAACGGATGTAAATGAAATCAATTGAGCGAGAACTGTGTGGATGATATTGAATAAAACAATATATGTGATGGAGGGAAGAATTCAATTGCAGTTGATGTTTTATTTGCTCTGTTTTAATGAAGTGGAGTATGTTTGAGGGGTGAGGAGGTAACTGACCGGGTCAGTTAAACGATGAAGGGGGCCTATATTCGGGCAGTAAAATATATAAAGATAAAGACATATAGAGTGAAATACAAATATACATGTATGTAAATATATATATATATTATATGAGAGAGAGAGAGAGAGAGAGAGAGAGAGAGAGATACACACCACTACGCGAGACTGCCCATGAGATGTACACCCCCCCCCCCATTTATATACACCACTAATTTTGCCATTACCCCCATATACACGTACATAGTAAATCGTTGACTACAGATATAACATAAAACCAAAGTTGGACATGAAAGATTAGACATTATTACTAAAAAAAATATTCAATTTTTTTTTTAACAGGAAAACACAAAGAAACAAATCAGTTTTTCCTATAAATCCCCTCAACGACTGGAGGAGAGAGAAAGAACGTTCCATAATTTAGTTACGATTAGCGCCCTCTGTTTCTTTTATGTTACAAATAATTATTTCGCCAGTTATTTGTTTGTTTGTTTCTCTCGTTGATATAGGTAGGCCTACAATCGCTCGTTGCATTTTGTAAATAGAACCTATATAATCTGATATACGAATCCAGAGGTGAAATATCCCCCCCCCCCCCCCTCCCCTCAACGAGGGGGATGAATGGTTTCCTCTTCAGGCAGTGAAAAGGGAATCCACCTTCGGATAATATAAAGAGGGCTAACGGGATTTCCATACTGGACAAAAAATGTAACAATTTTTTTTGTGTGGATCCAAACCCCAATGCAAACACACAAAAATAGACCGAAGTCAAAGTCGGGAAAACCCCCTGCCACACCCAGCCCATCGAACAATTCTGAATATGCCTCTGTCGCTGCCTTCTACATGAGAATAATACGAGACCACAATCTATGTACAGGACATTGGCAAGAGGTTACACCAAAATTATACTAAAGTCTTTCAATTTATTGTCATCAGTAAAGAACATAAAAAAATGAAGACCAGACGTTTGTCTTAAAGGCCCACTGCACTACTTGTAGCTACTTGCGCCCTCTATATAACAAACCATGCCTAATCGGTGACCATTGGTCCCCCATGATCCTCTTTTTCTTATGTTAACTGAGAGCTGAGTTGATGAGATAACCACCTGTCCAGTGACCTTGCAGGGCAGTCTAATCCCTCCTGTAAACTATGGCAGATACGCTTTAAAATGTCAAAGATGATCACATCTACTCAACACTATCATGAAGTATGAGGATCAATGTTCCTTTTCACGACAAAAATGGAAGAAATGAATTAGGTATGACTAAGAATAGGATATTCACTCTTGGGGAAAACCAGTCGAAATGCCAAGTTTAGATCCGCAGAAGCATAATACAGATACGTTAAGCAATGTAATATCAACTCGAATAAACACTTCAAGTTCATCTTCAACAATCTTCCTCCTTCCACCAAGAAATTATTCCTTGCTTAGAATCTCTTTAACAATCACATCCTTATAATTTGGCAGTCGAGTCTGCGTTACCACCACGGAATTCACTGACTTAATTAGGAACGCACCATCGCCAAACTCTTCTGCCTTTCAACTCCTCAAATTCAAGAGAAGAAAGCAGACAAATTTGGAAGTCAAGGCAAAACGAGATGGATGAAGGAAAAAAAATCATTCTCACTATTTAGCGATTCCATTTACATCATTTTACAAGTGGATATTTTGCAATAGAAGCGAGATGGATTGGTGATGTTTGAAGCGTAATGGCTTGAATTCTTTCATTCGTCTTCATGGTCAACAAGTCAAATGAAAAGAAACAAAGGTGTCCGCTTTGTTGTATAACTTTAAAGCTAAAAGATTCTGAATAATCAATACCAGCTAACCTGTCAATGTTCGTTATAGTGGTGTTGTTAATCGAAAGGAAATTACTTGAAAAATCCAGGCATTGGAATGCTAGCGTAGGCGTTTTCAGTAATGTTGTGCCTTTTTTAATCTTCACATTTTATCATCGATTTCGCATCAAATAAAAAGTCACTGGTAGAATAAAGAATTTCATAAGGACATTTTGCAATCGACTTGTTCTCTTCCCCCACGTCTAGTTTCATGTCAAGGTTGAGGTTGTGTGGTGATGATAATCAAGCGTTTAAATGAATAAAACTAAATTATGCGATTGCTTTTTGAGGTAGGTTTATCGATTATCAAGAAAGAGAGTTCTCCACAATAAAGGTATAACTTCATATCACTGACTACCCCCCTCCCCCCCCCCGTCTTAAGTCTATAGAAATATATCCTTCTTGCCCGCGACACGCTGCTAGAACTGGTATATTAGAGAATGCATGGTGTTGATGATTTCTAAGCATTTCTAATTTAAACAGTCTTATAACGAGTCTCTCAGAGATTTATTCAAATAAGTTTTTATCGACTTGACACGCATCACACTCTGATAATAATCAGCTTGACATGCTTTGGGTTGGATAATGAGGAATAAAGTAATACATATTTGTTCCATTTTTTCAATCACGTTATACATAGAAATGACAGCTGTGAACTGGTTATGTATAAGTATGAAAGAAAGACTGAAAATGAAATCTTCTTGAGGTAAGACCATGTTGTCAGGTTCTTACAGAATGAATGACATTGATTTATTCTCAGGCATGCACGCCATAGTGTGGATTTCTTCCTCGACGCACTCATTACTCCAGTTTTTGCGCATAGTTAACAAGGTGGTGACGTCATTGTAATATTGATATTTTGCCTCTTTCTCAGGCCATCTTGCACATCTCGTATTATCTAAATGCATCAAGGTGGTGTCTGTCATTAGAATTCTAATAAAGTACCATTCCGTACGTGCCCTCGCTGATGTGATTATGCTCTTATATCACTTCCATTTTAGAGCGTGGTTACCAGGTGAAGATTAAGGATGGTAATGAGCAAGTTTCTTGGAATGGTGTATAAGACATTGGAGTTTGATGCAGGATAATAAACCATGCATGTAGATTTGATACTGTATTTATTGGAGTAGTGAGATGTATGCACATCTTATTATTTGTGAATTGTTAACAATGATTCAGTCGATCCACATTCCTTAATATCGGAACAAATGTAAAATCACAAATGTAAATCAAACCAAAGTACATCGACTATATAGTTTGGTTTCTAAATTATACTCGGTAAAGCATGGCCTTGCATTTGAGTCGATCGCTAGAACGAGACTATATAAGGGGAGAACTGCATATAATTATATCGATGAGCAGTTTTAACGTCATATTTCTGATAATCCTGACTGTTTTGCGTTACATAATTAGAAAAAAAAATGTCTAGCTTAAAGCCCCGAAAAAGACGTTTTTACATTTCTTTCTTTTCTTCTTTCTTTCCTTTTTAATGCGTTTCTGATAATCAAAACTATTATAATATACTCGGCCTGATTGACTAATTACCAGAATGGATTCATTTTCATCAATTTCCACATCGAAAACACTGTTTAATGTAAGCTTCTACTGTTTTTTCAAGATTAAAGCTTATCAACACTAGTGTGGCTAGGAGGGATTAGACCACACAGCGAGGTCACTGACAGGTGGCTATCTCATCAACTCAGCTCTCAAATAACATAAGAAATAGAGGATCATGGGGGACCAACAGGCACCGATTGGGGAAGTTTTCTATATAGAGGGAGCAAGTAGCTACAAGTAGGACAGTGGGGCTTTAAAAGACAAATTAGCGATAAATCAAAATAAAATTGTTATTGTGCTATTTGTTGATCTCGTTTTCTTTATGGACTGCTTTCACACATCTAATTATGCCCTTTTGTGTTTTAACAGATTTTTTTTCTAGTGACTCGGTAACATTGTTGAAGGTTAATGAAAAAACTGCGTATTTTTTGTATGAAATGTTACTTATTATATCCCTTCTAGTGTACTAACCCTCTAACGTGCAAAAAATCCTGAACAAATTCTCAAACCATATGGTTTTCTTTAAATATTGTTCTTATTTTCTGATTCATATGATCGTTTATTTTGCTATGAATTAAATTGGTACTTCTTAATGAAATAAGTAGGTCGGTGATAATGATAAAAAAAGCAATAATTATTTGTTGGTGGATCAAACTTTTACATCTGTCGCCCAGTTAATGTTGCAGCATACAATCTGGGTTTGTTGTGCACTGGAACTATAGAACCAACTATACCGCCATGGATCTGTGAGGATAATCTACCCGTCTCTGAGCATTATAAGTATATCACATGAGATATATCATATTTTGATATATAATTTATTCAAGCTTGGTGATTTCGATCATGTCTTTCATTAGTTTGATCCTATTGAGTATTCCAGTGCTTGGCCGATGAATATAATGCCCGGAGGCTGTGGCTAAAGCAAGCATACTTGGGATCACACCGAATAATTAGTTTTTGCACGCATAATTTGGGGGCTGAGGTACACATCCAAGGATGGGCACAGATTATAAAGAATGAAGAAGATAATAAGATATATACCGGTAGAGTGTGAGTATGAGAGAAAGAAGGGGAAAGAGACAGGGTTGGATCAAAGAAGACGAGTGAGAAGAGAGAAAAAGAGAGGGAGAGAGGAGGGAGTGTGAGAGAGAGGGAGAGAGATAGAGACAGAGAGTGAGAGACAGACAGACAGAGGGGGTGGAGAATAGAGAGAGAGAGGGGGGTGCAGGGGAGAAGAGATAAATAGAAAGAGAGAGAGAGGGAGAGAGAGAGAGAGAGAGAGAGAGAGAGAGAGAGAGAGGGGAAGTGGATAAAAGAGAGATGGGGTGCAGGGGAGAAGAAATAGATAGAGAGAGAGAGAGAGAGAGAGAGAGAGAGAGGGAGGGGGAGAGAGGGGTAGAGAGGTGGGGGCAATGGAGGAAAAGAAAGGAATAAAGAAATAATAACAAAAAAAAGAAAGAAAGAAAAATGTTTTTACATTTTTTATATATTTTTTTAATTATAATTTGTTTAATGTGATAAAGTGGGAAGCAGTAATGTATCACAAAAGCACAATGGTTTCATACTCTAAACCTGTCACCATACTTGGGGTAAGTTAAATACTAAGAAGTTTCACGACAAAATTAAAGAAAAATGCACTCTCATTGTTACGTCTATATCTTGGTTATATTCATGGGAAGTAATTATATCTCTTCATATTCCTCCTGACTGTGCAAGCACATCCTCTCGAAAACTCCGACAAAATCCCCACGAATTGCTGCAACCGATATCCAGGCTAACTCAGAATCATTTTGCACTGAGTTAACACCCTTCACTTGTTCTTTTGTTGGTTATGGCGCAATGTCGCCTATAACTGCATAGCTGTAAAGTAGATTTTCACAAAACTGTAGAATATATGTTCGTGATTTAAAAAAAATAATCTTAAATTGCTTTATATGTATCCATATGCACGATTACAATGTAATTAAGTGTGGTGGTATGGCAAATTATCAAAGTTACCAAACCTTCAGGCTTCCAGTTCTTATGCATGTACTTACCATTCCTTTATGTTCTGATTTGCTATAAAGGACTATGCATGGTTTATAATGAGAAGGTTGTAATTAGATAGCATATGACTAATGACAGTGCAGGCCTCTTTATGTTTCCCCTCCTACACGCGGCCATGTTTATGAAGTCCGGTGAAAACAGGAAGATGTTGGGCTCGTGTTTGATGGATCACCCTCGGGTGTTACAATGTTGCATTAATTACCTATTTCTATGTCGGTTTTGTTTCAACTTATCACGAAAGCAGTAAGATGAAGGTTAATGAATAACGAGTGTGGTAACTTGACAAGAGATATATCTCCTCAGGATGCTGTGATCGCAGCTAGAGATAAAAATCAAAGACATTTAAAAAGGGTAAAGAGACATGGGATCGAGATAAATATAGGCCTTATTAATCACTTCATTGTACAGATGTAGTATATCTTGTGTTCAAGTGAGTCTTTACTCTTTAGACTGCTTGCTTGTAAAATGGAATGGTCAATATTAATTAATTAATGATTTTTTTTGTTTACATCACGATCGCAAAGTCGATTTGACTTTCTCAATTTATAACAAATGACCTATTTATTATCAAAACAAAATACGAAATACTGTGATACCAAATTACATTTATCATTACACGCGCTGTTAAGATGATCATAAATATCTCTGCAATAATTGGTTTGAATGAAGCCGGGGGGAACAGACCCAGCATTGAATCAACATCATTCAGCCCCGCAACATTTCGTCTGCCACTTTACAGCTCAAATCTTGTAAAGATTTCAAATTTCAAAACAGCTTGCCAAACTCTTCATGTTTATCCCCCACTAATTGTTTTTGTCAAGTCTCTTGGTAGATTCTCATCCAGTATAGGAAAGGACTCGATCTTGGATTGATTTGATTTGAAGGTACCAAGCTATAGTCAGCCAAACAAACTCTCTAATTGCAGTAAGGGATGAGTAATACTCAAGACAGACGGTTTAAAGCATGATGTAGGCGGGTATACTCCCTTTAGACTAGAGTACGCATCCCAGACAGACCCATTTCAAAATAGTTATCAGATTCTCCAAATACTCATCTCGGAGTTTCCATGTTCGTCACTCAACTGGTGAGTGTCAGAAAGAAAATCAAGCTTGAAAGATGCAGGGAAAAGTGACAAGTGCCAGACGATATAGAAGGTTTAACAATTTAATCCAGAAAGAAATTATTCGCCAGGCCCTGGATTAGACAAATTGACCTTGAAGCCTTATGATATTACTATCAGGAAAACTCCTGGACAAACATAATCGTAGAGGTCGAGAAATGCTGCTAACGTGCTCAACTCCTCTCAGAAACAACACCGGCGGAGGAAAAAAATTACGTCTTGACAACAAAGATCTTAAACAGTCATGCAGGAAAGATTTTAAATATCCAAATCTTAGAAGTTGAAGAAAAAATTGCAAAAGCTAATGGACACTCATAAATATCATACTTGTGACGCTCAGCGTTGTATTCAAGAGCGACGATGTATACATTTTAATTTCTTCGGATTGATGGTCTTTTTATCCATGTTACTGTGTTTAGTTATTCGAAACAATAACAATGATTACATTAATAAATATGTGGTGGGTTTCGCATTTTTTTCTCTTAAGATATTAGACATTGGTCGCCAACATTTTTTTGGAATTGTAACTTGTTCCATGTCAAACGCTTTAGAAATGCAGGCAGCTGGTGTCTGCTTCGAACAAATCCAAGACGAGTTTTGATCGATACAGGGGTCTCCTGTACTTTATCCTCACACCATCTAGAATCATGAGCATGACCTTCAAAAATCGAGAGATAGATTATCTAAAAAAGGTGAAAAGCTAATAAGCAGTTCGTTTCTGGGCCGAGTTTCTTCGCGATTTAGATTATTGGAAATGGCTAGGCACGTTGTAGTGAAGGGAAGCTGGTGAGGGAGAAATGACAGGAAATTCGATGAAATTTTGAGTTTAAATCATGGGCGAGCTCTGACGGATGGTTAAAGACTGTATACTTGATTTCTGGCGACATAGTGAGTGGAGAAGTCTCTGTTTTGGGTGAAACAAGCTAAGACCTAATGAAATACGAGAGCTTGGTCGCAACCCACGTAAAACCTGCTCCACTTGTCTGCGGGGACTTTTCCCGCGCGCGGTCTTTTATCAAGGGACGAATTATGATTGACAAGGATTTCCTTCCCGTTTCCGATATCCCATTGGTTAAATGTTTTTCTGTGGGCGGAGTTAAGGCATTATAAGGAGGTACCTCTTGTAAGTCGCAAGGGAATCAATGTTTGGACGGTGACCAAAAACCGTGAAATATTAAGTTTTATGAAAATTAAATTGGATGCTGATTGTAGGCAACAAAAAGAGTATAGGTCTACATCAGTTCTTCGGACTTGATTTGCCGAGAAATGTTGAATAGCAAGAAGAGAAAATAAAGAGGAAAAAGGAAAGAGACAATGTGAAAGAGAAAGGCAGAAGAGATAATTACTGAATTAAGATTAAGCTTTAAGACATGCAATAAAACAAATCATGAATGATTTCACTCATTGAAATATTCAATAAATATTTCCTCAACATATCGAACTACAGGAATTAATATTGGCCTACCGAGTGTCTCCTATCCCCGGCCAAACCCCGTTTTACCAAAACATTTTTAAACCCCCAAAGAAAATGTATTGCAGGCGGAAATCATGAAAAATGAATGAATATCCTTGTTTTGATTGTCGATTTGTTGCGGTACCTCACCTCTTCCTGTCCTGTATAAAGATGGACCGATATACGCTTTACGCCACCACAATCTTTTCTGTCGCATATACATTTATTAGTGCATAATTTTTTTTTTTGGTAAGTTTCTTCCTAAATATGACAGATTCTTTTGAGGTACATCACATTCTATATTTAAGAATTTGTCATTACATATTAAGTCCCGTCTGTTTCCCAGCACTGATTTCGGAGTGTTAGATATGTTTCCCATGTGCATGATATCTCCATCTTTTGTTAACACAAGACTACATATCCTTGGTCATCCCTTTATCTCGTTTTTCTCCTCATATTCTCTAATGTTCCCCTAATCCCCCTACCTCCTCTTCTTCACTCACTCACACCCTTCCTAATCCGCTATCCCGTCTTCCTCTCCTTTTCGTTTTCAGCTCCCCGTTTGTCCTCTCCCCTTACTCTGAGGTCATCCATAATCTCATTTATTTTTCACCTCATCTCATCTCCAATTTCCTCTCCTTCTCTCGTTTTCTTTCTGTTCCACTATCCTCTCTCCGACCCTTTCTATCAGGTTTTCCATATACTTTCATTTCCAGTCTTCTCCCTTTCCACTTTCATCCCTCTAGCTCCTTCAAACAAGTTATAATTTATTTCCTCTTCATCTTCTTCCCATTTCCTTCTTCTTCTCTCGTGTTATTTCTGATTCTCTACCCTTTCTATCAGGTTTTCCCTATACTTTCATTTCCAGTTTTCCTCTTCTCTAGCTCCTTTAAACACGTTCTAATTTATCTCTTCCTCTTCATCTTCTCCCAACTTCACTTTATTTTAAATCATCTCTTTCTCTTCCTTCACTCTCATGCATTCTTCCAAATCCCCTCATCCCTCCTCCTCTCTCCATGTTCATGTCCTCTCCGCTCCTTTACTCAGGTCCTCCCTATAGTATTATTGCATCTCTTTCTCTCCATCCGTCTTAACATTCTCCCTTACCTTCTCTCCTCATTCTCTCACATTCTCCCCCTTCCTTTCTCTTTTATTTATCTTTTCCATCTTTTCAATCTTTGCTAACATAAAATCATACTTTCTTATTTCATAAAATGATATCATCTAAGAACAAGAAGGGTGTTGACTCAACGCAAAGTGACATGAGTTAGCGCCCTAATAGCACTCAATGGATGGATATCACCTGTATATTTATCATCTACACAAGGCTTCCTAAATAAAGAACTACTAAACATCATTTTGTCTGCACCACTACACACAGCTAATGGCTTTAATGATAAAGGTATATGTTTGAATACAAAACAATTAACTTCCTTAAAAATGTACAAGAATCTAATCTTAATTACATAATATAAAATATCTAAGCCCTTTTAAAGTACAAACTTAAGATATATAAGTTTTTTTTTGTTTTTTTTGGCGCGTATCATTCAATTATGAATATATACACTATAAAAGTGTGTTGTTTCATTAGTCTTTTTAGCATGTCTATTTAAATCTGTTTGTTTTCTGAAATCTGAATCAATACAGAATTGATTTTTTTAAACCACACATGTATTACACACATAATGATATGACTATAACTGAAAAGAACTGCAAAGTGCAATTAGGGTTCGTCACAGAGAAAAGAAGTCCCTTCCACTTGTCGAAAAGGAAATACCCAATCCAAAATGTTGCAATAATCATGAGAATATAAACATTGTAACATCACATCAGCTGCATAATATAAGAAATGAAGCAAATTTAAAGCTAAATCATATTGCTGCAAAAACACACACATTTGGATGCGATGGTAAATCATTGAACTTTTATAACTTTTTTTGTAAAAACTTATTATTTGTTTATACACTCCACTACAATCATCCATGTCTTTTTAATTAATTAAAAGAATACCCCTGTTAAATCTGACCGATTTTCCAAATGTTTTTAAGCATTAAAAAAAGTTGTATAATTGTAATAATTAATTTTGCAATCAATAGTAGTTAAATTAAAACAAATCACACACATAATATAAATAAGACTAAGGCAAAGTCAATACAAAAATAACAGCTGTAAATTTGAAAATAAAGGCTAAGAATACATAAGTTATATAAGAGTTGAGTATACAAATGAGTAAATATAAACATAAAAATGTATACAAAATACATGACAATTGCAGCTAGAATTGGAATGCTAGACCTAGATAACACACAAATCACATGAAGGGATATTAATCTATGGACATGTATATTATAATGTTAATCTACTATGATAAAAAATAGTACAAACTGAAATACAAATATCTTAAATTGAAAAATAATTGATTCAATTCAACATACTGGTGAATACAAACATAAACTGACATGACATGACATGACTCAAGTTTTGAAGTTGTATTACAACAGGAGATTCTTGGTTAGATATACATGTACATAGTTTAATGCACTATTGCTATAACAACTATTAGTAAAGCAAGTAAAATATAACATGTAGAATTAAAAACATATTGAATATATATGTAAACTGTAATTAAAATACAGTTGAATGGGAAATATTTTAGAATTTATAGGGTTACAGTGCCCAACTTGTGGTTCTTGGAAATTTATATGGAATTAATCAAGTTTGAATGTTTAATTAATGACCTATTGATTATGCCCCCTCCCCCCAAAAAAACCCCAAGGACCCCAGTAGGGTCACACCCCAAAGTTCAGACCACTGTCCTGGATGATGCAATCTGTAGACAGCTATAGATCTTCATAAAATGTTGTTCCATTTGAGTTTCCTCACACATCAATGATGATCTCTTTTTGATCATTATTAATGTATAATCCTAGTCAGAGTGATGAAGATGTATAATTATAAATACATAGGTAGCAAGCTAGCACATTTTAGCACCCAGAAGCTCAGCCAAGCACCAAGAAGCAAAAGGCACACCATCTATGATATACTGTCTGTTTGGAGCCAGAAGGATGTAAAGTAAAGTGATATGAGTTAACAACCTTCTGCCTCTCAGCAAATAGCATCATTTACTAGCAGCTTAAAGGTATTACAAAGTTTTGGTATGGGGTCATGAATTTGGTTCAAATTAACATATTGGAAGCATATGCGTTCCTACAATATTCATTGATCGTTGTCGCGGTTGAAATCGAGTCTAAAGTTATGAAATTATAAATAATAAACTCTTTAAGTGGATAGCTCCCTCTCAGGGTCAAGATATTAATTTAGCTATGAAACAATGTTTCTTGACTAAAATCGACCGATTAGCTATTCCCGTTTGGAAATTATATATCACAACTACATATTCTGAGATTTTCATGGTCGCAGCTACCATTGCACGGCCATAGGCGCTATTTGAAATTTATCAAAATTTACCGGGAGCACCGGTAAATGTTTATATTCAATTTTTCTCGAAAACAGAAGTGTTTTAGGGGCTAATATTTTTAGTGCTTATAATACATCCACAGGGGCATCCAAATATATCAAAATTGTAAAGATTCATATCCACCCAATTTTCAAAATTTCCCAAAACTTTGTATTACCTTTAATGAAAGGAAAAACTATACCATGGCAAGATGTTACTTTCTCTAAAGTTCAAGTAACATATTCAAATAAGCTCAGACATTTCCAGCACCTCAATTGGACAGAGGAAATTCCAAATTCACTGCAAGATTAATAACAGGACTATGCGTAGGATATTGTAATATTTATCCGCCAGATGTAAAAGACACATCTTATCTGTCTCAGGTTACATACACCATGGCTGCTCAGTCTTAAGTTAGCATGCTACACACTCCCTGTGTGTCACGCACTGCAAACTCAAACCATTTTGCCCAAGACGAAGACGGAAGAAGAAGAAGGAGGAAAAAGATGAAGAAATCTCTAATTATTGATTGCAACCTAGGATGCCAATCAGTGCTTACCATCTCTCTCTCTCTGCTTCTACAACAAAATAATTCTTGGAAGTAATTGTTGGACTGGCGTAATATGAGAAGCCCCAGCGTACTTGTTCCAGTGTCAATTTCTCTTTCTCTTTCTTCATCAATATATTTTCTACAAGTGCCTGGGGCCAACCTGATTAACAAGTTCTCAATCATTTTTCTCTATTTCTATCTTTATCATCATACTCACAATTCACTCTCAGTTACACGAGAGACCTGGTATATCTAATAAATTACATTACACTATTTGGATGATTATCCAAGCTACTTGCTTCAAAGAAAAGTATAATCAAAATCCACTTATGCAACTAGGAGATTTTACAGCACATGTGGCCTACACAGGTTTTATAATTGGTAAAATTAGTTTTGCCAATTATAAAATTCAGTGGCATTTCACAACTCACTACATGTGATTATTGTAGTGTCTGATATTCACTAAATTTCAAGATTTGAAATGCTTAATGCCTATAAAAATATTATCATGATTTTACGAGAGTAAACAAAAATGACCTAAAACATAAGACATACTAAGTATTCCAAATAGCTTTGAATGGTATGAAAAGTACCCCTTCATGACCATGTCATATTAATAGATGGTAAAACATCCTTTAATCAATCTCAATGTAAGGATTGCTCTTTTCTTATAAGTCGTGTTGGACAGAGATTTCTTCATATTATTCTGCAAATGAAAACAAAACAAACTATATGATTCTTCATTGTTCTTTCACACAGTTTCAGAAAAACACCTCATGTTAATGTTATAAAAATGCAAAAAGATAAGGATACATATCTCATAAGCAAGTCTTTCAATATACACGGATATACACATTTAGGTGGTTAATATTCTTTAAGTATAAAACAATGGGACTACAACTAGGATGAAACACAAGGTATAACAAATCACTGGAATTCAAGGTATACTTTTTTTCCAAAGTCACTAAGTGAGTATATATCTATCTTATTAGAGTAAGATTGGTTAAAATATTAAATTCATTTATATAAAAGGTAGCAGATAAAACAGCTAATGAATATCATAATATGGAGCATTTATGAGACAACAACACTGCCAACCATAGACCAAGGTGAACAACCATTTAAGAAATGATATACATGTACTTCTTCCAAAACATATCATTCATAATTTCATGAATGTGGTATTGAATCGTCCTCAATTCACACTGCTTAAAAATTAAATTCTTAAAGAAATTCGTTGAAAAGTAGTGAAAACCCAACAAAAACAAACCCCTATGAAGACAAAAATAGCTTGAGATAATTATATAGATGAAGTTTTTCGCTTTTTAACATTATTGAATGCATAATTTTTTTTCTCAATAAGCAGTGAATCTATATGTACTCTGGCTGCATATATAATAATCATTGTGAGAGTATTTATAAAAGAAAGATATACCAAGCTGAGGTCACTATTGAAAACTTAAATCAAGGGCGAAATGTTTGAATAGGAATAATAGCAACCCTGCACTGCAAATATGATGAAGTAAAACCTGGGAAATTGTCACTCTGTATGTATGGCAAGCATTAATTGCCTTATAACATTGATTATTGAGTACAAGGCCTACTAATATATCATGTCTCAATATTGATCAAAGGCCAGGCTCCGGGAGAAACACAGAAAAACTCTTCCAAAATACGATTTGCAAGAAATGAAATAGTAGTTAGACTCTCTCAGGTGATTTCATTGAATCTGAATTCATAAAACTTTGTCAATTGTCTGCTCAGAGCAAGAAGGGCTTTAACTACATGCTAAAACGCTTCTACCTCTAAAATATATAAAAGATATTTCATATACCGGTAGACTTATACTAAAGCAAGATGATATTCCCTGCTGTCAGTAAGAAGGACTTAAATCACCGTACAATTTGTGGGTTATAACAAAGAGTAAGAAGGCCATAAGATGTATATGTAATTTTAGAATTTTGAGCGCAATAAAGACAGATATAGACAAGCTTGCCATATTTCTTACATAAATACATTTTCAAAGTAATAAATATAATGAACATTTTTAGGACTAAAATGGTTAGGCCTACCGTATGTGATATAGAAATAGTATCAAAGCCCTAAATTCCACAAATTGTCTTTAAACATTTTTTAGATTCTCAGTGAGATTTCCCTGATGAGATGAGTATGAAGTTTTCTTCACACACTAACAATGATCAGCCTATATAGTAAAAGATGTAGGTAACATACAAAATATGGTCTTCATCTATGAAGAGAAGAAGAAAAATGTAATAAATGGGATGAATGAAGTGTTTTAGAGGGGGAGATGCAAATCTAGCAGAAAAAAGACACATATCAAACAAAAAGTATTAACAAAATATCCTGATAAATCTGATCTAGTATTTTTTCCAAGAAACACAGACACTAAATCTGTGATTGAAATAAATACTTTATTGTTCATTCTCTTTATCCAAACCATGGATGATTGAAACTGTTATTTGTTAATAGTACACACAACAAGGATCTGCATAGATTCTAGAGCATCTATTTGCTTAACATTTTGCAATGATTTTGGAAGCGATTTATGAGCAGCTTTCACCACCATCATCACAGCATCCATCTCCTGGAAAAGAGATTTGTGGGATCTCTGAGAATGACACTTAATCAACCCAGTTGCACGGCTAACAAGGTAAAAAAGGGCGAATCTTCCAATTACAATGTTAACGAATTAATTATCTTGATGACAGTGTCAGACACCCGCTTAGGTTTGTGGGATTGGGACGCATTCATGACATAATTAACTGTCGGTGCGCTAGCAGCGATCAAAGTCGTCTACGTTCGCATTAGGGAGTAACCCATGATTAATAGTAATGTATTTTTATGCGCCGATGTGCACCTCTTTGATGTTTATTCAAAATTGACTAATTACTCCATAGTTAGTTTTTAATAAGAGATAGGAAAGGAGTAAAGGAAAGCTTGCTTAGATCTCAAGAAGAGGACAGAAAATTAATCTTAATAAGATACTGGTTCGAACTAAGTGAAGTAAATTAGTTTGTGCACTGCTAATGGGTGGAATATCAATCTTTCTTCATTATAAACAAAAAATGAACTTCCTTGTCTTCGAGAAAGCTTTTAAAATACATCTAAAAAAGAGGAGGCATGTTTTTGGAGAGCACTTTCAAGTGCCTTGCTTCGAAAATAAATGCAAAAAGTTTATGAATATGACAAGATGTTATCAATAGTAAATCTTTTGTGTTACAACTCACAGATGAATCATATATAAATAAGATAATATTTTAATCTTAAGCTTTCAATTTGGATTACAATAATAAAGATTTAGCATTGCCGGGAGAGTATGTATGCATCCATTGTGCATTGTATAGGGTTAAGTGTATTCACATCATCACTTTCTGTGGGTGGGAAGTTGAAATTAAGGCCCACGCCAAGTGATGCGCTCAAAATGCGCTCGAAATGCCAACACCTTGCCCAATCATGTTAATTAGCCCTGCCCTTTTCACTGAGAAAGGACACAAAAAGTGTGTCAACATATGAATATTCATGAGTTGAGCAAGCATTAATCAGATTACTGGCTTAGAAGGGTAGCACCATAAGGTCCCCTAGGGGGAACGCCGGAATTAGCATGGAAGAGTCAGGAAGGCCGCGCTACATATCAGGTTTCAAGTGGTTTTTCGGCTCTAAATGAGCTCGCAGAAAAAGTGCAAATATGCAGATGTGGGATGGTTACGTGTGCATCATGTTCCATGGCTTCCCTCTCTCTCTACACATCTCTCATCTTCCGCTAATGAGTGCGATGTACTTTCGTGACCTCATTTATTCGCATGTCGGCTTTACGTGACAAAAAAATGGGAGGCGCTGATGAGGGCGCTAATGATGCTGCTCCGCCCAATCAAAACAGAGTCAGGAATAGTGCTAAGAAAGCTGTAAATTAGTTCCATTTCATTGCTCAAGTGGAATGCACTAAGAGAGATATCAGGCATGACATTATGAAATGACAAAAGATTCTAATATCCAATGAACATCAAAGACATCTGAAATCACTGGTGGAGTAAATTTGTATTGGACATGGTACTAAATCTGGGCCCTTAAAAATGGGTCATTATCATCTTAATCTGATTAGTATAGTATGAAGAAGGTCTTTACACCAATCTATGATGAGGAGTATGATTAATTAGATCTATCATAGTACAGTCACCTTATCACTATCGCTCATCACCTTCATGTCATCTTTCATCATTCTGTGATTGGGAAGGTGTTTTTTTGAAGGTTCTTACTGGTTTACTGGCAGGATATGACAATCTTCTCGTGGAGTTGCTCGACATTAACCTCTATTTCTTATTTTTAAAAACTGAGAAAAATAAGGAATACATGTCTCTAAATTTAGGCAACACACTTTGCCTGATCTAAAACTAAGTGTAAATCTTAGAGGTTTCATCCATACCTGACTTTCATGAATGTCTAGCAAGTAATAGACCAGTTTGATATGTTTTCAAATTTCAAGCATGTCTTCAAAAAAAGTAATGTAGGCAAAGTTGATTCTACCCATATATGCTTTCACACATATATATAGTGGCAAAAGAGTATTTCTACAACCATGATTTTCAGATTAATGAAATATTAAACTACAAATATTTTTTTCAACCTGAATCATTTACGTGTATGTTAAAAACTGTAAGTCTAAAATGCTATTGATACCAAGTCTATAAGTGTGGTGACTATAAAGGGTATGGACCAAAATGGAATACTCTAATTCTCTGAAATAAATTCATTACCTCATCTTTTCACAACTAAAGAATTTGTATTTTTTTCTAAATACTTCAGGAATACTTTCCTTACAATTGAGACAAATACTCAAATTTGTTCATAACAATGTGAATATTATGTCTAATCTTTCGTTTACATACTAATAGAATAAGGGTATTTTTTCGAGAAGTTAGATCAAAGCAAAGACACATTTCTTCATCTACAATGGTCTATATGTGTCTGTCATTGGGAGTGTATGGGACACTGGGGTGAAGGCTCTTGACTCTTATATAATATGAGAGGTCTTGGGTTCAATACCTTTGGACAAGATGTTTTACCCGTGTTTGTGCCTCTGGACCCAGGTGTAAACAGGTACCTGGCAATTGCTGGGGGTAACGAACGATAGGTATAACAGGAAGAAGGGTATTGATGCTGATGAGGCATCCCTGGATAAATAAAAGTATAAATATCAATCTGATATCATCATGTCTGAAACTTCTATAGATCAAAGAGACCAGAATCCGATCAAAGAAGAAATAATGATGAATCAATTTTGCAAAAAAGGGTGGGACAACTGGAGGAATTCGGATAAACTATTTTCTACTGCCTTGTATCTTTCCCTTTAATTCCCTTTGATTAGAAGTCTAACAAACGTTGAATAGTTCTCAAGTGGAACACAAACAAGGAAAGAGAAAAGCTTGGCACAGCCAGCCCTTCAACAAGATAAACACTTCTCCCTAAAGTAAAGTCACTATTTTTCCTGACCCTCTTTTTTTCCAAAGTATACATTGCCTCGAACAATACAATGTAAGCCGCTATTGTTCTGTGAAGTGTTTAAATTCTCCCCTCTCTCTCTCCCTCCTCTATTAAGATTGGGAAGCAGAATAGCTTTCATGGTAATTTGAGTCACAAAATTACTCCCTTTCTCTTTGGAGTTTCTATACAGAACCAGGTACAAAGGGCACAATTTGATGATTAAGTCATTGGTTCTCAATGCAAGATATAATATGCATGGTATCTACTAACACTGAGCAGGAGAGGGTTAATATTGAGTGGACTAGCCTCTAAGGACAGGCTGTTAAATGGAAAAGTGGATTGAGGATTACTTTACTTGGTTAGAGTGAATGAATGAGAAGAAAGTAATCCAAAGTCGATCCGCTCTGGTTCTGATTGCCTTCATGCATACACAATACATGTACTTGACTACATCTACAGCTTTATACATATACAGTACTATTCAAATACATTTGAAATGACAGAGGTTTTGTATGGGAACAGAGATAAAGATTCATAAGACAGGCCTAAAAACAAAACAAACAAAAAAGAACAATTCAAAGAAATTCAGAATGGTGAATACAACAAGGTATTCCAATGTAAGATTAAAGCTAAACTTTAGTACTGGTAATGCGATTGCATTGTGAAAGAAAAGGTGTGGAAAGGATCAGAAACAGTTGATCATGTAGCATGTAAGTATTGGTGTGCACTGCAAGGTTCTGGAGTCATCAAAATCATAATAAATTTGACCGAGTCTTGGTAAAGTAACAAGCACATACACAGAAAGCTATGTATGGGACAACACGCATGTTGTCGGGGTTGGTACTACCTTGATTCCTTGTCTTTCTATGCTCATTACTCAGCCAGTATACATTTTCTTCCAAAATTGTTTGGCACATGTCATTTATTTGTAATCTTGAACATTCAGTGTAAGTTTCGTTTGATTCTGTGAGAAATAATTTTCTTTTTTTTACCACTACTGGAGGTTAGCTTTAATCTACAAACCACTCCCTTCTCCCTGTTTCAAACCATTCATTCTGTATAATTGATGATCTTGATGTTTGTATAACTAAGTTATTCATAGGTGGAGGGAGATGTGTTAATATTTCTTTAGTATTTCAGTGAGATTGCATAAAAGACACATATTTCAACAATGCTTCAATTTAATTTAATAGTGGAAAGTTAAAAACCTTGGTGTTTGATACAAGAATAACTATGGGTGTGGCGGTGGGAATAATGACTTAATACCCCTCATAACATTCAAATCTCGATGCTTGATACCGGTATAACTATGGATGTGGCGGTGGAGATGACTTAATACCACTCATTAAATTCAAATCTCGATGCTTGATACTGGTATAATTATGGGTGTGGCGGTGGAGATGACTTTATACCCTCTTTACATGACTTTAAACCACTCCTTACATTCAAATCTTGATGCTTGATACCGGTTTAACTATGGGTGTGGCGGTTGAGATGACTTTACACCACTCTTCACATGCAAATCCTGATGCACGATACTACTGATACAATGGTGAAGATAATGCCCCATGCATTCAAATCTTCATGAAATGCTGAATGTAAATCATAAAATTGGTGGATAATTACATGAAAATAATGCACTTTCGTTAAAATCTTAGAACCGAATAAAAGGTGGTCATCGTAGCACTTATCCATCAGAGCATGATCATTCTACATAGATCAAAGAGTTATAACTATGCACATCAAATACTGGGATAGAATAGACTTCATGTTCATTCATTGATATGCTGGTGATGATGGTGGTATAGTCTTTGCCCCATGCATGTGTAGACTATCTGTGATCCTTCAAGATGCCAGCATCCATCAGTGTCTGGTAGTGAACAGGATTGTTGGCCAACAAATAAGCTTCCAGTTTGCCTTGAACTGAGACTAGGTTGGAAAAGCCTGCAATGATAGAAAGACCAACAAAAAAAAAGAGAGAAAAAGTGAGAAACATGATAAGTGTTTGTAACATTGTGTCTTTCAATGAAAAATAGTAATTTTGTAGAATCAAATGTTTTGAAATTCAATAGATATAGATTAATGACTGAAGAACTTTATCTGGAGACTAGTATTGTTTACAATAATAAAGGATTGTACTTTTAGATAGGTTTGCACGCTTTTGAATAACACCTTTTATAAAAGCCAACTTTATCACTCACAGTATAGAAAATTATCCATTCTACAAAGAATAAAAACCGAATAGCCTTAAATTGTGTTGGATGTTTTACATAAAGTGTGAGTCACAAGAATTAAGATGGAGAAAAAGTCAACTACTGATGGACAATCTAATTGCAATTTGAGGTTGAAATTTGACAAGGCCTCTTGTAAAGATGGTTGCATTAAACATAAGAATTCAGTCTGACTCATCAACTTCTCTCTAATCAGGCACAGATGACACAGCTAGGTGAAAAAAGGTGAGAACACATAAAAAGAGAGAAAAGATAGAAAAGATTAGCATATTTGTTGGTCATCTGACGTCACCTGTGCATCGGTAATACATCTCAAGAGACCTAGTGTAGAGGCTACCTAGGGTGAGGTCTGTCATTATATGAATTAAAACAAGATAAAATTCTCATCAATTGAGGCCAATAAAGATCATTTTATAAGAATTTTACAAGATCTTGGTGTGTATTGCTTGGCCCATGTGTCAAGGTGTTGTGGTCTAGTGGATAATAACCCAGGATGTGGATATAATATAGGGTACAAGGTTCAATGCTCTGCCATGACTCTAAGGTACTTTAGCAAGGCATTAATCTACATTTGCCACTCCCAACCTAGGTGAAGAAAGTATTTATCCAGAAGGAAGAGCTTGGCTATTAAAGACATATACTACTCATTAGGTACCTTGAGTGCTCAATGTAAAATTATAAATGTTGCTATCATTATGTGATATTAACATAAAACATACGGTACTCATTATTATCATAGCTACTATGACTATCTGGTATCATATACATGTATGGACACATGAAAAGCCTATACAACCACACTGTTCTTAGATTAATGAGTAGATTTAAATAGTCTTTACATGCAAGGTTTGTTCACATCCTGTTCTTCTCAACAATCAAATCTAGAAACGAAACTGGGATTGTTATTTCAGTTGCATTCCTTAATAACCCATCCACAGCTTAATTACATCCATACAGGATTCATAATGAAGATAATTATCCGAGCAAACTGTGCATTATCAGACAAAACACGAGTTAGTCTTGATTATTATCGGGCTTAATATCCACAATTAAGTAAATGACTGCAGGTTGTCTTTAAGAGATCATGATGGTCTTTATCTTTGCTACCATACGATATCCCTGGTAATATAATGAAACAGCACGTAAGATTCACCTGTAAAACTGCGTGAATCATTGAAGGTACTTTTTTAACTTGTGCTGAAAAATCAACTCTTAAAGCATCATTGAGACATGATGTAAACAACCTTAAAATACTTGCAAAAAATAAATAAAATGCATAGGCAAAACGTTATAGTAATATCTAATGGTAAGAGTCCATGTTAAGGAATTTAAAATCAAAGATATGGTCATACTTGTGCAACAGTTTTACAGTATTCTTTGTATGTATGATGAGATACAGGAATGACAGGCCTATAGGCCTCATCTCATTTTGTGGCAGCGTTTTATTTTAAGCGGTTTAAGGGCTCATATCTAAACAGAGTTTGACTTTGAGTGATCATTCCCTCCTGGCTGTGGCCTATTTCCCCTTCATTTCAAAAGCAGGATATTGACAAATATGGCATTCTTTACTCTCACAGATGCAATTAAAAAGAGAAAAGAAGGAATAATTATTAGTAATGCAGGAAATAGGAAGCGTTTATATGAAATGAGCGAGCACTCCCACAGCTGAGAAACTAATCATGAAACCGAACCCTCTCTAGTCCTACTTTGAGTCTCAGAGATCAAAAGGTTGCCCTCAAACAATAGCGCTATCTTAGCATTTCACTTCCTAGACGTGCTATGTCAACAATATCAAAGGTGATTAAATCTCAGATTTGATGAAGAAAAGGAAGGTGGTCTTCTGAACCGGAAATCTTCTAGTTTATGTCGACTGATCATTTTACATCATTAATTGAGCAATAACTAAACTAAAATACCTGTACATACAGCTTTTAGCAGTATTTGCACCCACCAATTTTACTTTCATTTTATAAAGGGGAAGGGTGCAAAATAATGTAGCATTTTTCCATAATAATTTCATCCACATTAAAAGTTAAAAAACAATGCCAAAACAAAAGAAATATATTTCTCAAATATTAATTATATGCACGTACATGAAGGCCCCAAAAGAGTTGAAGAAACTAATCATAATTAACAATTTCAGAACAATTTTCACACATGGAATCATCAACATTAACCTGGTAGAATAGAAAGTAACGATTAAAAGAAGATATTCAAAGGGCCTACAATGCCCTAATGAACAATAATAGAGACTAGAGAAGTCAAATATTTACCTGTTAAACTCACTATTGTATGAGGTGCGATAAAATGGTGTGGGCTAAATGACATACTAACACTAATGAAGGTTGTGAAGCTATCTAATCAGTACATTATGGTGGAGATTCCATTTCAAATATTGATTATTCATAGTCAGGTACTTGTATTTTAGATGTTAGTATATTGTACATGCTTCAAACAACAAAGACCAATCATCCTGCCTTGAATCTCTGATGAATCCTTACATTCTTTAATCCCAATTTCCAATTGCAACAAAAACAAAAAAGAGATTGATTTAAAAGTGCAGAAACATCCTTGATATATCACATACACATGTATTTTCGAATACTGGTAGATCAAAATAATATGTCACATAGGTCTGTGTTATAATCAGAATGATTATTCAAAATTAATCAAACAGATCAATGCAGAATTGAGAATAGAATTGCTGTTCAGTTCATAATTAACTGATGCTCTATATGCGATCTATTTGGGAATTCTAATCCGCAATGTATAAATGAGTATGGGTGGGCATGCAGAGTGAATCTATGACACAATTATCAAACTTTGGATCAGAACTTCAAAACTATGGATATTTTGATGTTGTCGTTGTTTAAAGATACTATGTCCCTTTTGCAGACAACCTCAAATTCTGTAGAACTTTGCAGGAATTATGAATATGTCATGTACATGTATGTCCTATCTGTGAAATTTAAACCTTCGCAGTGTCCTAATATTCAAATTATGCAAGGAAACCCGTTTACTTGCTAGACTACACTGTCAGACACTATTGTCAGTATTGAGTGACTGACTGGCTTTTTTTCTTCTTTGGTAGTAACATACATAAAATGAGCTGTAAAGGATTTGTCTACATCAATAACCCCACTTCTTGTAATGGCCAAAATTAAACTGATTGAATATTTGCGCTGCATAAAACGTACGACCATGCGGTACAATGGTCTGAAAATCCAGACTATTAATTATTGGCTCTATAGCTCCTAAGTCGATTTGACAACTAATAGTCGTTATTTTCCCACTTAAAGACATTTTCAAGCCCCCCTTTTTTATGGAGAGTTCTAAATTAGTATTATCTTTCAAATGCCATTGGAATTTAACCTTTTCCTTAAGTTGGCCTGCAAATGGGACATAGTACCTTTAACTAAAGGGTACAAAAATAATGCATGACATTAAGTTATACAGAGTCTGGAGGGGGGGGGGGGGGGGAGGGTGTAAATAAGTCTCCCACAAGACCAGAGCAGTGAGGTACAGGTTGTCTTAGTCTAGCAACTCCAGACTCAGTACTGAGAGCAAAGGATACCCACTCCATGCCCTGGCCTGGAGCTGAGAGCAAGATAGAGCTTCAGATGTTGCGTAAGCACATTATCTGTTTGGAGTCAGAAGGGCATTACTTCTTTTACACAGACATAATGCCTTTCTGGCTCTCAACAGATGATGCTGGAACATCAACAAAGTTTGCAAGCAGTACTGGTATTTACAAAAGACATCGTTTTACCCAAGGGGTCACTCCCAAAGGACCAATAACAATACCGGGTATCAATAATACAACTGTAAAAGGGGTGTACTAAAATTTATGTGGAAACTGTATTGGATAGTGGAGTTGCCCACTGATTTACATGTATGCCAATGAATTTTCAGTACCGATTTTCCTTGGATCCATAAATCTTCCTCCATAAAAGTAAGGAGACCTTTATTTTAGCTATTGTTATAAATAGTGTTAACATTGTCTACCAGTACTTAGAGCCAGAAAGATATTAACTCTATGTAAAATTGTATGAGTTAAAACCCTTTGGCTTCTAACAAGTGATTATGTTATAAGCTCCTATTCTAATCAGAGCAACCTAAATTACATAGAACTTACATGTGCAACTGATTTAGTAGAATGTTAGATGCAGTTTGAGATGTGTGAAAGAATAGCATCATCCAGATAATCAGCCACAGACAACGAACCAAAGTCTTCCATGCCTGGAGATTAAAAAAAAAAAAGTCATAAAAACGATCATGCAATAGTTGAATATTCATATGAGGAGACAAAAACATTGATAGACTGCAAGATATTTTCAAATATCAGACTAGTCGGTCTGATGAAGCAAACCTGAGTGGTTGTGAAACGTCCAGTTGACTTTTCTATAATATTTATAGTCATATAAAACAGTATGTCATTTTATGAAAGTCTTGATTTTCTTCTATTTCCATAGCGCTTAGAAACTTAATTGTAATTTGTGCTATATAAAAACTGAATATTATTATTATCATTACTATTTACTGAGCTTCAATAAAATAGACAATAATTTTAGAAGCCATTTCCAAAGTTCCCATGAGGGTAAAGATGGTAAAGATGGTAGATTATCAATAGACCAAATGGCTGTTAGCCTAAATGGTAATTAGACCAAATGATAAGAAGACATGAATATTGGATAGTAGACAAGATGGACTGTAGACCATATATATGGGAATGGACTACATTTGTAACTGGGTAGTAGACTAACTGTTAGTAGACCAAATGGCAGTTCACCAGTAAAGAAGTTTTTCATCGGATATCAAACACACTGTTGTTGTGGTTGTTTGAAGTTGGTACCTTGACAAAGTGATATCCTGTTTGCCAGTTGCTGAAAGGAGTCCGAACTCCGAAGTCACAATTGGCTGTTGTTGTGTGGTCAAGGGAGTTAGTAACATATCAATGATTCAATATAGTTTAACATCCTCTAGATAAGGGTGACACTTGTAAATTATTAATCGTGAAATTGTTAAGAATCTATAGATTTATATTATGAAGAATTTAGAAGGATATTTTAGAATGATTCTTTCTCATGTACAGATATATGATTTGTTTAGCAAATTATTATGAAAGGGATTATTTCTTAAACTTTATTGCCCCATGCTTTAACGAACCTGACGATGTGGGCCAAGTTAGATATATCTTTAAAGATAAAGACCAGTTATGGTCATGCGATTGCATTGTGAAAGAAACGTTGTGGAATCGATCAGAAAAGGTTGATCATCTAGCATATAAGTATTGGTGTGTATTGCAAGGTTCTGGAATCATCAAAATGATAAGAAATTTGGCCCAGTCTTCGTAAAGTTACAAGCACTGTACACAGAAATATGTATATGGGACTATGCACACGTGCGCGACACGTGCGTTTATCTCTCACACACCAATAGATAAACTAATTTACCAAATATATCAATTAGTAGGCGGTTTCCCGGCAAAATTTTTATCATGATGTATTAGTTAAAACATACTCTTTCACATGATTGGTAATAAGAGCTTCCATTTCATTTTTTGAAATTGGGGCGTTTCCAATACTGGTCTTTACCTTTAATAATGCTTGTTCGTGTCATTTGGTTGGTTGTATCAAACACAATGTATAGGATCCATAAAATATGAACCATTCAGGAAGCTAATATTTGCTAGCAAACAATGGTGATCATTAACTATGGTCCTCTCTTCAATGTTGGTTGGTAGGTGGATTGGAGTCATTAGATTCAACACCAAGCTATATAATGAAATCAGTTTTGATATTTGGAAGGGATTTTCCCTTTGTCACATTATCGTAGCTACAATGTGTTGATTATTCCTTGAGGAAATCCCTTTGCAGCATTTAGGTATTAAGGATTAAGATTATTCAAAATATTTGCTTTCATAACTGCAATTTACATAATAACCTTCTCTCAGTCTAAATCCAATATTGATGAGTCTACAGCACACTATTTCTTCATCTTTTATACAGGGTGAGTCAATAAAGCAACCATTTACAAAATAGTTTAAATCAATATGATATATATGATATTCTTCCCTTTACCGTAGTATGATAGTTGAAATATTAAAATGCTAATGACGGAGCATTGTTCTTTTCCAATATTATACTACTGATATTAGTAATAGCTACGTTTACAGGTTACGTGGTAGAGTGGATATGTCACCGGGCTGTCGATCACAAGGTTCGCGGTTCGAGTCTCGCCGCGGCACAAATGTCCGTTGGCAAGACATTGATCTACATTTGCCACACTCAACCCAGGTGATGTAAATGGGTACCTGGCAGGAATTAATTCCTTGAAATGCTAGAGCGCTGTAATGGCAGCCGTGCTAAAGCCAGGGTAATAATCGGGAGCGCCAGGAGTGTCAAGTCTGACAGACATGAGCGCTATACAACAACCCACTATTATTATTATTATTATTATTATACTGCACACATAAATCAGTCTAAGGGATACTCTAGGCGCCTTCAAAGTACACTCATTACCTATCCTTAGCCCAGCCTAAGCCACTGAAAGCATTAAAAGAATAACCCCTGTAAGGTACGTGTAACCATCTACTTTACCTGGGTGGAGAATGGCAAATGTTATCTAAAGGATATTGGTGCTGTAGCTGGGACTCAACTTGCAAACCATTTAACCTAAAAATAATCAAACTCTGATCTACGAAGATAACCTAATCAGAACTACAACACAGGAAGCGCGCTAGCTCAGTTGGTAGAGCAGTGGTCTCGTAATCCGGTGTCCCGGTTTCGAAACCAAGGCAATGCGCTAGTGCCGTTTGGTAAGGCATTTATCCTCATTACCAGGTCCCTTGGAGAGGACCTAAAGCCGTCGGTCCTCTGCTTGCTTATTAACAAGCATTAATGCTTTCTTAGCAGTCAGGTAAAATAACCACTACTACTATTAGCTTGAGCTAATTCGCAAGGAAGACACAAAGAGCTGGCCATGGATTGGGGTTAGATAGAAGTTTCATTTTATTGACTCACACTGTACATGTGATGTAAAGCTAATGAGTTTAGCAAGGGATGTCTTTAAACATTACCAGTAATGGCAGCTTAGAGACATGAGATTATCATAAAGGTTTGAAATCTCAATTTCTCATAAAACAAGACACAGGAAAAAAAGGTCACACAAAGTTTGACAATGCAGATAGGGTATGCTACAAGAACATTGACCCACTATAGAATGCAATTCAGTGTAATTTGATGGTACAACACATTTGAATATAATGAAAATAATTCACAACCTCAGCCCCCCCCCCCAAAAAAAAGAAGATAAATAAATAAAATGTTTTGAATTTAATTTGTGTTGCTACATGTAGGAACTGAACAGTTTTCTATTAAATAGTAAGCCCTAGCTTTTATCTTAACACCAAAAAGTGTATGTTAAAATATATTCATGCAGCAAAATAAAATAATCCTGATATGATTTGTAAAATATAGAATCTTTATTAAAACTATGTATTATCTTAAAGAAACTAATATGAGAGAAAAAGAAAAAGGAACTTGTACAGTCAGGAGAAGATGAAGGGCAAAAATAATTAGTACTGGGAACTTGATTATTAAATATGCACTATATTTAGACTTTTGATAACTTCCTAGTAGTTTTTTAGCAAATGATAAATTGTCACAGCTCATTGGAGAGAAATAAAGAGAGTTAGTAAGACAAAGATAGATCTGTATTTTGTTTACCGTGGTGTTTTTTTCTTCTTTTAACATCTGCATAGCTGGAAGAATAGTCTGGTTTCCAGGGTATTCACTTTTTTCTTATTCAATGCTTCTATTTCTGGGCTATGATTCCCTTCTCTACGTGTGAGAGTAAAGTAATGATATAATGATACTCCATACCTGTACTCGTTTAATTGTTGTGTATCTTGATACTTTAACCAAGATAATGACTTAAACTTTGCATTAGCAGAATGGCTGCTTTATACAAAGAGCAAATTCTGTGAGGTAAACATTCAGACTATGTCCAAACTAGTAAAGGGAATTTGGTGGCATGATTCATAAATGTATGCAAATATGAGTGTGTTTGTGAACACCCACCCTGTTAATGCAAACATGTCAGAACTTTATATCTACCTACCATTACATGGTTTGGTAATTGTCAGGTATGGCTTCACTTAATAAAGAAATGTATAACTATTTGAGTAGAAGATTGCAAACAAATGATTATTGTACTGTACACAACAACCATTGTTTATTACTGAAAACACAGCACAAAAGATATCACTTTTTTTTTGTCACTCCAAAGTGATCACACAATTATCAGTTTCCTGCTAGTGCTATAGCTATAGGCCATGTACACTGTATACAATTGTAATCTGGGTGTATTCACACTAAAAAGTTTGTACGCCTAATGTGAGCTTCTATGTGTGCAAATGTGAAAGTGAAAGATATAAGATACTTAAAAGAGGAGTACAAATTATACATACATGTACTGTACTAGCTCCAACATTTGAAAACTTCTACATGACTGACTAGGAAGAAAAAGGATGAGGGGGAGGGGGTGAAGCAGAAGAAAATTTCCCCAAACTACCTGTATACCAATTCTATTTCCTTTATTCTAAACTATATTAATGTCACTTACTTTCTATTATACTTCAGGTGACTATTCTCCAATTTGAGAAAAGGAATACACTGTATATTAATATTGATCCAAGTGAGGGAATACAGTCCTAAAGAACATACAAGATACACCATGATGGGCTAACATGATGAGAAAGACCCCTAAATGTTAGGTGACCCATAAGAATAAATGCCCATATTAATAGGCCTTAGGAATATGTTAATAGGAGAGTGCAGGGAAGCTCTACATTAGCTGAGAGCCAGGAGGGCATTCACCTACCGGTATGTCCTTTAGACACAGCCTACATCTTTCTAGCTCTCGACCAGCAGATGTTTTTCTTCCTTCTTCATTTCACAACGTAGTAAATATCACAATTCTGCCGACACTGAATTAAGAAAGATGCATGAATTTGCAATGAGGTGGATCTAGTTACCATTTGAATAACTTGACTAACAATATAAAATGAGAGATGGGTTTACAGATCACTATCACCAATTATCTTTCCTCTGTCTTGCACAGCTGGAAATGACTAGAAAATACAAGTGCATGTGAAATCAATATTTTACTACAATATAGTGAAAAGATTGTTTACTACAACAAATCACATTTTCCCTAGCCGCATTGCAGCCGTCATATCCATAGTTTCAATGAGTGTAACATACGGCAAAAATCTTTCAAGCACTTCCATTTTCATTTTGCTAACACCCAGTAATAGTATATAAAGTAAATCAATTTGTATGCTAGACTGAAAAATCAGTCCATTTTGTTCTGAATATGTTCCAGAGACTACGTCTGGCCTAATCAAAGAACGTCAAAAGACACTCAAAGCAGATGGATTTTCCTGTAGTATATACTTGATATTATCAGCGTTTCTTAAAATGTTTATATTGTTGCTATTTAAGGTTAAAGCCTAGTAGCCTACATGTATATGAAGTCCTACATACTACTGACCATTGAGTGATAATCGCATAGACCTAGTTTTTAAACATCTCTCGGTTTTTGTCCCTCTGCTTTTCAAAGATCAGCGAGTTCATCGCAGTCGAAGTGGTACTGTGGTAGGCTGTGATGTAGATATACTATATAGTCCTTATGCACCTGTCAATTGTATGACCCACCCCATGAACCCCGGGGATGGTGCGTCACTTGTCTAATGTGCGTCGGATTTTACTATACCATGACGCACATATGCGGCAAAACTATGACGAACTTCAGGCTACCAATGACAGTACCTCGGTCAAAATTATGACGCACCAGTTGTTGATTTTGACTGTCATTTTGACGCACATTCGACATGGTCGAAATGATACAGAACGTGTTTTTCCTGATTTGCGATCGGGGTCTAATCTCATTTCCAGGCACGAGCACTCGTTTGTTGTTGCAATACCGTTCCCCCACCTGCACCGTGCACGGCACAATGTTTTCTGTTTTCTAGTAGACATCTACGATAGATCTACTGGGATGGTGGTGCAGGGCTTTGCCATAAAATGCCCTTGTTTTTATATAATATTCCCTTTTCTGAAATCTATCATTAATACGCTCTAGATCTATTATCAAAATCAAAGTAAAATACAGAATACGTACGGTCAGATTTGTTTCATATTTCTTCAAGTCTTTTTAATGCGTGCGATGGTGATGCACAGCGGTACGTGACAATTTTATTTGCATTTGCCTTGGCCCCAAGACAAGTCTTCTTTTTTTTATTGCTCAGTCGGCAGATTTTCTTTAAATTATTTCGGTAAGTATATGCTATAGACTATATTAAACAATTTATTATTCCGCAAGTTAAATTTCAAAAAAAAAATTTGAACTTACTCAAAACGGGATTTTAATTTGAAATCGCGCAACAAAATCAGTGGCGACTTGTTTCCGATGGGACATTCAATCGCATTGCATTTCTGCCGCGACCGTCGGGATTGCAGCGCTCAGATTTCCGATCGAAACGAATCGGCGCCAATTTTGTTTAATAGGTGACTCCAAATTAAAATCCCGCTTTGAGCAAGTTGATATTTTCTTTTTGAAAGTAAAATGCCAAAATAATGAATCGCTTACAAGATTCTAACAAATATAAATACCAAACTATTTGGGGCAAAGTTTGCCGACTCGGCATTTTGGTTGGACTAGACTTCACGAAGTACACCCGCGCTAGCGAGCTTGCGGGCTTCGCTAGCGGCCGTGAATACACTGTACTTTATTCAGTGACGCACCTATGTAAAGTGACTGACATCGACACACCCCACCGTCAATATTGTGACTGACCATAGGAGTAAAATGACGGTACCCTGAGTCACACCTTGATGGTAAATGACCCAACCATGACGCACCTTCCCCGGGGTCCATAGGGTGGGTCATACAATTGACACCTGCATTAGTTGGAGGGTATGGAGTGCAGGCAATGGGCATGAACTTTACATAGATAATGAAGTGTCATCTTCAAATAGAATCATTGACAATCTAGGGAAGGGATGGGTCATTGCACATTGCACTCGGACATCAGAAATAAAAATGATTAAAAGACTAATAACATGTATGAAATGAATCCCATAATGCCATATTAAAATACAATGTATTTTGTATAATATGTAGACCTAGATCTACAGTTTTGTATGTCTCATTAATAATGAAATTATTCATGAAAATGCATCGTAGCATACCTAAACTTTGTGCCACTCCATCTATTTTAGCTACAGCATCCTTCATGACGTCAGCATCACTACTTTGAACCATCATCTCTATCTCTCCAACATGAAAACCAAAGTCCGTCTCATCGATAGTGACTGAAATCTCATCGTTCATACGATAGTTCTTGCGATTCGTAACAAGTTCTGCAAAGGGCTTGAGATCAAACTTTTTAACCAATGTCTGAACATCATTCAACCCAAAAATTTGATCGTTTCCATTCACAGTGTCATCATTGTTTTGATTTGCAGTGTTGCACAAAATGGCTGCCACCTCAGAAACAATGTCTCGCTCGCTTGTCACTTCCTCGTACTGTGTGCATGTAGATTTTTCTTCTCGATTTTTAGGAGGCATCTTCAGTTCCCACTGATCATTCCTTCGTCGCAACCAGAAGTCTCCCTTGGTTAAACTGTAATTTTCATTGTCAAAATAACTGTCAGTTAGAGTTACCACACCACTGTACGTTCCACCGGCATTCAATATCTTCTTACCCGTCTCTCCTGTCACAAGAAATTTTCTCTCGATCTCGATCATTTTTGGCTGCTTTTCTTCTCCCATTTCTGCATTAGACATGTTAAATGTGTCTGCTTGATTCTCACTTGACTCAAGAGACATTTCCTTACCACAATCGTGGTTATCTATGGCTGTAACACACTCGAAAATATCGCCAAATTGTTATTGTTGCTGCCCTGGATATGCTGCAATGCACCATTGCACGTGCACAATGCTGCTGTTTACATTCCATTCATACAACACAGCACACAAGCTATGCGCGTTTTCAGGGCAGGTCAAAATCAACGATATAAACACGCCATCTCACATCCACATGTATGATGTGGGAGTAAATAACGTCACTTCCTCTTGACCCCGACGGCGACGCAGGTCGACTTCCGAGAAATCCGTCGGGCGGACGAATCCAAATATTCTGAGGGTAAGGGTGGGGTAAGCTTTTCTGTTGAAGAATTTGAGATTTTGTCTCACTCCAGTTTGATAAATAATATATTGATTTGAAGAAAACCAATGATTAAGCCCATTCAGTAAGAAGAGGAAAAGCACTAAAAACACAGCAAGGATATTATCTTAAACTTTTAAAGCACGAATCCTGCAACTCCCCACCCGCAAGTATAGTCTGCGGGGCCAAAAACAGCTGGTGCATGGCTTGCGCAGCATGGTAAGTGGTACATGTAGAAAGTAAACAAACCGCTATTTTCAGGTCACGCTGTTCACGTGACTTCCTAACGGTAAACGATTGCGTAATCATCGAGACCGTTATTCGTGCTGGATGTCGTGAAGGTACACGTGTCTGGCCTGTAGCGAACATAGCTCACAATCATGGCTGTAGCTTTGTGAACGATCCATGCACTCTTATTTGAATTCAAAGGACTACATGGCAAATGACAGGACAGTTTTTCAACCCGAATCCATCGAGACTCAACAAAAATACTGTTGGCATAAAAATAATAACAAGTCTGCTTATCAAGTGACCCACATCCATCCAATACAGCTCAACAAGCTAACTTGTATACCTAGATTAAAAATTATGCTTAGCAGTTCGTTGTGCTGAGTTTTTGTTAGTCAAGTTGGATTGCAAATGTTTCAAATGTAAGCCTAATAAGTAAATATAAATATAATTACAAGGCCTATAGACTAATTTTGAATAATAATAATACACTATTTATAAAGCGCATAATAAACAAAAGTTTTAATCGAAAAACGTGCATGAAAACAAAAGGAAGGAAAAAACAGAAAGTTAAAGACTAATAAATAGAAAGAAAATAAGGAAGGAGAAAAAACAATACATTCATGAACAAAATATAGTTGAAATAACTTCAGAAATTACCTACATAAGATCGTGAATTGGACGGGGTATGCCTATTTAATGAGATGGTGCATTTAATTTCTATGACAACATGAATAATTGTTGGGTTATATTATTTTCCTGCAAAAATTCACTTCTTTGTTTAAATTAAGCACATAATGTCTATCTAGCTCCTCGACTGATCGTGACCTTGAAAAGTCCTTAAGATTTTATGGCCTAAGTTTTTTTTTTTAATAATTATTTATTCGGCAATTCACAAAAACCAACTATCAAACACGGAAAAGTGACCTAAATTAATTAAACATCAAATGATAAGTTAATTGAATTCTCGATCATAAGACGTGAATATATATATATATATATTTATAAAGCGTAGCCTAGGCCCTGGGAATTCAGGAGCAAAGATTGGGATTACCGTGCACCTTTTACGCATGCTCATTCATTGCGCTCCTGCCATTTTACACAAAAATAATTAGCAAAACAATGCTTTCACAACCCACCGTAGGTATGTATGTAAAGCCGACTTTCTGCCTCACTCGATTCCCGACTGATCCCGTATCTTTCTTTCTCTTCGCGAGATGTGATCGGGTGTTTCACGCTATCAGTTTTGTCAATGTGACAGTTCTCTCGCATTGAAAGAATTTGTTCAAGCCTTGAATAACTGATGCCACAAAGCTACCATTATCGCCCCATAACTGACTGTTTCATGATGATATTGCTGTGATTTATATCACCATCATTCACTCATTCAATCTTCTCTACCCAAGAAAAAGCAAGCCTGAAGAACTCCAGCGGTAATCGCTCGGCTTGAATGGTCGGGCAGGCATGGCCGCTAGAGCGCTGCTTGCTTTGAACGAAACCTTACGTCGTGCCAAGTGTTGCTAATTACTTTCCCCAAGCGATCCTGTGATAATTATCACGATCTGCAAGTTCTACTTTTTCTCCCTTGGTCTTACGACGCGTTTAAGCGCCTGATTGAGACGAAATCTACGGTAAGTTTCAATATAATCATATTATATATGTTTCATCTTTGAAGTTCATGCCCATGACAAGTGTTTGTGAATGTGATTGTTGATCGTGTAAATATTGGTATCATACCCGGGTTGTTTTGAATCGAGCCGCTGTCACAGACTAGAGTTGACCCGACATGACTTTTATACGGCGG